>CM029368.1:4039533-4061713 GCA_017165825.1 Hepsetus odoe
TATATATGAAAAATTCATTCTGAAAACAACCAATCAACTGAACATAATCCATGCTCACTTATTCACAAACAGGAATGAAAGCAGAGAGAGAGAGAGAAAGAGGCCTCCTTATGAGATCCTAAACATAATTCTAAACTGCTTTGTGAAGATGACTGTTATGATATGCAAGCAAAAAAAAGAGCAGCATCAGTATCTCCGGAAGCTACTGATCAGTTGGTTTATTGGGTCACTGTGCAGAGATCAGTCTGGCATGACAGAATGGTGGCATGGCTTGAGTGCGGGATCCTTCTGTATTTAGATTTGCCAGACGCTCAGCTCTGGTCTGGATGAAGTGTGTCATTAAACAGGGGAAGCCGTCTGGCCTGCAGGTCCCTCTGGCAGCCCCCCAGCAGCCCGGGAAACATGTGCAGCAGCTAAGAGACCAGCACCGACAGAGGGGCAGCGGAAACAGATCTCACTGTCCTCTGCAGCTCTGAAGATGTTTTAGAGGACAAGCTGTGTCCTATTTACAACTTTCTGTTTTACTGTAGCAGTTGCCTGGTTTTAAAATAGCAACAAAGTGACAACTGTATTAACGACACACACACAGACACACACACACACACACGCACGCACACACACACACACACACACACACACACAAGGACAGCAATCATATATGGGACAATAAGTTGCCATAAGAACAGAATGACATACAAATTTAAAAATCATAAACAGTGAAGTTAGTATCAAAAATCTCCTCCTGCCCCATTTCTGCAGGCCTCCTAGTGGCCCATTCTACCTTGTCAGATATTTGTAATCATTATAATTATAATAAACTTTTGGCTCTTTATGAGAAAAATGTTAAAAAGACGATTGGCTCTGAACTGAACTGAAGTGTGAACAGCTCTCCGTTAGGAGGCATTGCTGTTGCACACACTTTACTGCAAAACTGAAAAAGCAAGAAATAAATGTGCACCGTCTAATGTTGGGATACTGGAGGATCTTTATGGGTCAACTGTTTTTATCCACGTGGTGTTTTTTTTTTTTTTGGATGTAATTTAAGAGCAGATTTGCACTTAAGACACACCAAATATAAAAACACTCTCCCAACTAACTCCCACTCATACCGAACAGTAGCTCAACAGCAGGTAACATTGCTTTAATAAATGCCCCTCGTTGCCACGGCAACCCCCGTATTATTCAGCGTGTGATGTTAAATGTTCTCTACAAGAGTCAAAAAATCTCAGATCATGTACATCTGAATTTTGAGAATGCAATAAGTGCTTTCTTCACAAAATGTCATTTTAAACAAATGAAGGCTTGATGCAGACTGTTTTTAGACTTTAGACTTAGTTTTATGTTTCAGAAATTTACCTGCCAGACGAGTGGCTCTGTGTGCTCTGTGGGGTTTGAGAGGCAGATGCTGAGCACCAGGGTGTGCGAGGAGGAAGTGAGGATACTGGCGATGACAGCGTCCCGCATGGAGAACGGCAGCATGGTGTAAACCACAAAGACTATAAAGAGAAAGAAGGAGACCTGCAACAGAGAAAAAAAAAAATTGATGATGACAATGATGATGATGATGGATTTCTGGAAAGTTCCTTTTTTAGCATGTGGTTGTGTTTTGATGATAATAACTACAATGTAAATAAACTGTACATCTCTGATTGCATAGCTACTAAACTTATTATTTTTCTTATTTGGCTGCTCCCATTTAAGAGTCACCACAGTGCGTCCGTTTCCGTTTCTTCCAGCCCTCTGCTTCCTCATTCAAACCGTCCACCTGCATGTCCTCTCTCACCACGTCCATAAACCTCCTCTTTGGTCTTTTTCTTTTCCTCTTTCCTGGCAGCTCCATCTTCAACATCCTCCTCTCAGTATAATCCTCGTCTCTCCTCTGGACGTGTCCAAACCAACGCATCCTCGCTTCTCTAACTTTGTCTGTAAAACATCCAGCCTGATCTGTCCCTCTAATATATTCATTTCTAATTCTGTCCATCCTCGTCACACCCACCGAAAATCTCAGCATCATTAAGTCTGACACCTCCAGCTCCGCCTCCTGTCTTTGTCAGCACCACTGTCTCCAACCCATAAAGCATAGCTGGTCTCACTTCCATCCTGTAAACCTTTTGTTTCACTCTCGCTGGTACCCATCTGTCACATTCCTGTCACTCCTCTCCACCCAATCCAACAATCTGGTCAGAAACTGCCATCTTTCCTGAACACCTCCATGCTTCCACCAGAATGTCATCCAGACCAACAGCCTTTCCATTCTTCATCCCCTTCATCACTGCCCATATTTGTATCTTGCTGCACTTCCTTGAATCACACCTTCACACAACTTTCATCTTCAAACTCATCACCCTCCCTGACACCCTCTTCACCCCCAAAACATTCTTCACATATTCTTCCTTCAGGATAACACCTACCCCATTCCTGCTTCCATCCACACCATGGTGAAACGATCTAAACCCTCCTCAAATACACCTGGCCTTACTTCCCTTCCATCGAGTCTTTCACACACAGAATATCAACCTTCCTTCTCTCCATCATATCAGCTAATTCTCTACCTTTACCAGTCATGCTGCAAGTTTTACGTCGGATGCCCTTCTAGACATTGACGCTTAACTCCCTCAGAGAAAGATAATGATATTATATGATGCAATCCTGCACATTTTAATGCATGAATACCATTTAATGAATTTAATAAAACAAAATAAAATGGGAAACATCAGAGTAGTACAGGATATGCAAGGTTGCATTGGTTTGGACGTGTGCAGAGGAGAGACGAGGAGTATATCGGGAGAAAGATGTTGAGGATGGAGCTGCCAAGAAAGAGAAGAAGAGGAAGGACAAAGAGGAGGTTTATGGATGTGGTGAGAGAGGACATGGAGGCACTCTATGTGAAAGAGGAAGATGCAGAGAATTGGAAGAAATGGAGAAAGATGATCCCATGGAGCAACCCCTAAAGGGAACAGCCAAAATTATGATTATTATTATTAATAATCAATATATTAAAATGAAGGATATCATTCAATTGCTGCCATTTTTAACCCTTTATTAACAAAGTCAGCATTCACATACGTGGCTACATGAAGTCTTTTAAGTGGCTTCCTAGTTTAGCTTTCTCCCCCCATTTTTTATTTATTTATTATTTTTACTTTTCTGAGTTGCTTTGCTGGATTTGTTCTTATTAATTAAAGGTGATTTTTTATTATTTGGCCTTTTAAAAGCCCTGATTACCCAATAAATAAATGAAATAAAAAAATTAAATGCTTAAATATTCTATGGTCTAAGCTGAAGAAACCAGATTTTGTCTTGGACGCCTACTCAGCAAAAACTTCCTTGCCATTGGAGTCAAGCTGATGTCTGGAGGCACTGAGATCAGACCTTTGTCTCAAAGTCCTCTGGGTTAAATGTATGATCTTTTTTGAAATGCATGGCCAGTTGTGGCCTGTGGAAATGTATAATACAGGCCCTGTCTAGCTGTAGAGTGGGATTGAGACTGACAGGCCAATTCGGGCTGCTTCTTCCACTATCAGCTCTGTTAACGGACAGTCAGCCTCCCCTGTGCATTTTAACCAGGCCTGCCCTTCAGCTGCAGGTCCACAACAAACTCAGACTGAGAAGAGCTCAATGGGAGCTACTGCACTCAACCTATTGCTCCTTGCCCTGTTACACAAGAGACTTTTCACTTCATATGAAGATGCTTTCTTTTGTTCACATTGTCAGCACTCTTGACAATTTAATGTGCTGCTTAGGGCTACGTATGCTCAGATGTTTCTGCAGAACAATGTGTGAACAGTTGGTGCTGCTAATGACTGTAGAAGCTACACACGGCCTAAACCTATTGTTTGCATAGTGACTTGAATAGTAGCCTATTTTTATTGATTTTTATCCAATTGTCTGCTGTTAAAAGTAGTAAAAGTCAGTCACTTGTGTATGATTATAGGTGTAGGATTCTTTTATCTTCTTCTCCTTTTTTTAAAGCATTTTTTCTTGAGACCAATAAAGATCAAACAATCCATTTCTGATTCTGTCTAGTTGGCTCCCTCATTTCTTGAAGCTAAAAGCGGAGGTGACTCAGTGTCAATTGGACACATCTACATGCTTGGAGGAGAAGGCTAACTGGCAATTCTGTTGTATAAGCTAACAGATGTCCATGTAGCATTGTTTTGAGCGATGCGTGAAGAAGTAGGACCATCAAACCAATCAGGATGGCCGAGAGGTCTAAGGTGCTGCGTTCAGTCTCCCCTGGAGGTGTGGGTTTGAATCCCACTTCTAACATGAGCTCTGGGGCAGTGGTGGCCTAGTGGTTAGGGAGTTGCCCCTGCGTTGGAAGATGGTGGGTTTGATTCCCCCACCAGTAGGTTGCCCTTGAGCAAGGTACTGTCCCTGTCAATGCTCCCTGGGTACTTTCAATAGCTGCCCACTGCTGCATGGGTTAAATGCAGAGGTCCAATTTTGTTGTGCTGTGACCTCGCAATGACAAGGGTTGTCACTTTCTTTCTTTCTTTTTCAGTCGCGCAAGGCCAGGTATGCACAGTTGATCTCAAACTAGTCAGGTCAATTCAGTTTTATTAATAATATAGCATTTTTTTTACAACTGTAAGGGCGACAGAGGCCAAACTCCCTAAAACTGGAGGAAGAAACCTTGGTCCATTAACATTTAAGAGCTGACACTCTTATCCAGAGCAATTTCCATGTCCTAATTACAGGGACAGTCCCCCTGGAGCAACTCAGGGTTAAGGGTCTTGCTCAGGTACCCAGTGGTGGTAGTACCAGAGGTGGGATTTGTACCTGGGGCATATTGATCCAGAGGTCCACAGGCAAGTACCCTACCACAAGATCACTACCCCCCTACCCCCCTACCCTTCTGAGGAACCAACACTCATATGGGGAACCCATCCTCTTCTGGTGGACACCGAATTATCAAGAAAGAAAAGAAAGAGAAAGCGTTTTTTCACTTAATAGATTTAGCGATGAGCTCCGGTTTGAGTTGCTATAAGAGTCCATTAGAGTCTGTAATTGAAGATTCAATTAGCCAATAGTGTTAGTCCTGTTGAGTTAGTGGAGTTTGTTAGTCCTAGTTAGTGGCAGCAGCTCAGGTAGATGATCCAGAATGATGTAACTGATCTGTAGTTCAGGTTGGGAGAGGAATCTGATGATGGTTGGTTTGATCTAGAAGACAGTCGACTGAGACAGTGAACTAACTGGTCTGGAGTTCAGGAAACCCTCATGGCAATTGAGGCAATTGAGCCAAAAAACTTGGCTGGGAGGCCAAAGCAATATTGGCAACATTTTTGGGGGGAAGTTTATGCATGATTCTAAAAAGCTGGTTAATTTGTGAATTAAGTCAGTACGGATGAATCAATGTGATATGCGTTATTTTAGAGAAAGTTTTAGAGAATTGTTCGCAAGGGTAGAGAGGGGAAACATTTATTACAGCAATCTCTTCCACAGCAGGCCAGTGGAGATGAAGGTGTTTACTGAAATGGGCCAAGAGGTTACATGTTCAATTGTCTGAAGACTGAAACCAATTGATTAAAAAGGTGGAATCAGGTGCGCGCCTACTTGTTTGGAATGAAAATCTGCAGCTACACCGGGCCTTTGTGGATAAGACCGGACATCCCTGATTTAAAGTGTCTAAAATGGTTTCAAGCAAGCTGTCTGATGCCTGGCACATTGCTTTACGATGCTTTTGAGAAGGTCTGGGATTAAAATGTATTTCAAAATCCCTTTATGGTGGATGAGTGCATGCGATTTTTTTTTAATGCTATTTATTAGAACTCAGAAGGCACGTTCATTGCTGGGTTCAGACAACAGATGAAAAATATGTCTGCGAGACATTGCGACCCTTGGATCCATAATAAATCCATCATAATAAATCAGAATCTGTATGTTTCTCTACAATGAGCAACTGTCACTGAGCACTGGCTTTGTTGATCTCAATTATCAACACATTTTTTTAATCTATGGAAGTCTTTTCTGGGGCAGCGGTGGCCTAGTGGTTTGGGCGTCGGCCACATGATCAGAGGATGGTGGTTCGTGTGGTTCGAACCCCTTCCCAATAGGTTGCCCTGAGGTACCCTTGAGCAAGGTACCGTCCCCGTCCCGCTCCTCCCTGCGATGGGCTGGCGACCTGTCCAGGGTGCGTCCCCCGTCCTCGCCCTGTGTGCGCTGGGTTGGACGCCAGCACTCCCCCGCAACCCCGTTTGGGACAAGTGGCAGATAATGGATGGATGGATGGAAGTCTTTTCCCTATTAAGACATGCACCTGAAACGGGTTCGAGAGGCTTGGTTCAACCGGCCTGCAATGTTAGATATGAAGACGTAGGCAATGCTGGATCTTAGTGTTCTAAAATTTCGGGCTCATCTGGCAGCGGCTCCTGCAGTGTTTGCATAAAGCACTGCCCTGTTTCAGAGACAGCAGCGTCACTGCTGGTTCAGGATAGCAGAGTTCTTCAGCTTTGGAGCAACTATTCATCAATCAGTTCTACTGCGAGCTCCTCGTTTCCACACGCCATTGCACTTCACACTCTCCTGACAAAATGATTTGCTTTGAGACACAAACATTCACACACAACACTTCTATTGCGCTTGAGCACGTCGCTTGAAACGCACTTGTAAATTAATCAACGGCGTGAAAGATCTAAAGCTTGATGCTGAGATAGCAGCTGGAGAGATAGTGATCTTAAAATATAATGAATCCAATTTAATGGTGCCATCAAATATTAAAAGTGATGACAATTTTAGCTTATTATTAATAAAGCCTTGGGGGGAAAGTAAGGATACTTAATTAAAGAGATTTAATTGTGGAATTATGTGCGACTCACATGTGAACCTGCTACGGTCTTATTCTAGACCTTGGAAGCAGACAAAGAACCCAGAGGCACAGCCAGAGTAATTTTGAGAGCTTAAAATTGTATATAGGGGTCTAATGGAGGGGCATGATGCAATGCTTCTGGCCCTGTATCTTTGGATAAATGAGAGATGGTCGCTTTTGGGGCAGCATTATCTTGCCTGACATGAAGATCATGGAGGGTTCATTGGACTCAAACAAGGAATATCATTAATTATCATTCATTAATCAGCAAAACCCACCGCAATGATGACCAGCTTCTATTACATTTGGAAAAGTTGGTCTTCGTTAATGTCTACATGGCTGTCATCTTGGGAATGCTCTAGAGCAGACCTCTTCTTCTACATTCTGATTGGTTGCTGTTGAACTGAGTCATAGTTCTTTTTTCAAGGTCACTCAATTTCAAGCTCAGATCAATGCCTTCCCCTCCCAAAATCCTTGCTGCTTTACAGTTAAAAGGCACTTTCTCCCCTCTTAGTCCCTATTAGTAATAACTTACTTAATGCAAAAACAATGACACTGCTGGACCGCGTTAAGAATAACTCTCTAAATCTAGACTCAAAAGTCTCAAAACTGATGAATTATCACTGCAAAATGAGTGCAGTGAACGCTTCATAGATGGCGCACATCAGCATGATGCAAAATGATTGACAGATACTTTTTGTTGGGGACCTTCTGAGGAATAAAATCAGCATGCTGATCTCTCCATCTCCCTCTTTCAGCTTTACATCCTTTCTTCCCCTCCACATAATTCTTTCGCACCCTGGGTATAATGGCCTAATGCGGCTTCCAGGGTGTCCACTGATTAGGGCTCAATGACTTTAATTCTGAAAAAGTGAAGCAGCTCCGGGAGCTTTACTCCAGCCCTGGCCGCAGGCTGATTGGAGGGAGGCGGGTAAGATGCACTTTTGCGCCCTACTCCTGATTAAAGGGTTTGATTATGCCCTTTCTATTGAACAACATAAAAGGCCTTTGGCTTTTAATGTGGCTCTAATGGAAACTTAGGCAGCCCAGAGCAAATACAGCCTACAGTATGGACCTTTTCATTGGCATCAATAAAGCCTTATGTTGACAGGTGTCCTTGCTTTCTTTCCTCGCGCTGGCTCCTGGAAATGATGGCAGCTGCTCGACTCGCTGATCGGTCGCAGAGGAGATGTCATCATTGAAGAAGGGGTTGAATTTATTAAGAGCAACAGAGTAATGCAATGAGTGAGTGTGCTGACTGTTGTTTCACTGCAGCTTCGCCTATGCGCTGTCTTGTTACGCTGGCTGTGTCACCAGCGGAGAATGCAATGACACGAGTCTTCGTAGATGAAGCTCTGAAACTTGATCACGTTTCAAAGTGAAAGTGAAAGCGACAACCTCATCATTGCGAGGTCACAGCTTGACACAGTGAACCACAACGAAATTGGACCTCTGCATTTAACCCATGCATTCAAACACCGTGCAGCAGGGGGCAGCTATTGAAAGTGCCCAGGGAGCAGTGACAGGAACGGTACCTTGCTCAAGGGTACCTCAGGGCAACCTACCAGTGAGGGAATCAAACCCACAATCTTCCGATTTAGGGGCAACTCCCTAACCACTAGGCCACCTCACTCATTTTGCTCATTTCGTCCTAAAACGGAGCAAATAATGTGGGGCAGCGGCGGCCTAGTGGTTAGGATCTAGGTTGAACTGTTCCCATCACTGCTCCCTGCTCATAAGTACCAAATGTTAAACTATGGGAGGGCAGGTCCTCGTCCTAATTCTTGGTTCCTCCCTAGTTTTTTCCTCCAGCTTTAAGACGTTTTGACTTGACTTGAAGTCTGCAGTAATGTGTTGTATGTGCATGTGTTAAGCATTAACAGGATGAAACATTAACCAACATGCAATCTGATGAAATAATTTCAGACAGCACAAAAATAATATCTTTAAAATGTTTATGTTGTCCCACTGTTGGAAAATCTGAGGTTACAGACCATTGCCACAGCTAACACCTTAACCCTTTAAACTCAAGTGAAAAATTGGTCTTGTTGGTGAAGCCAACTTCTGTGGGTGGGCTGAGCATATGGTGAAGATCTACAACCTACCATAATTACAGTCTATTAACGGTGACATGAATACAGATTTCTAACCGCATTGAACAACTTAATTATAACCAAAAAGAACAGAAAATCATAAAAATATGCGCAAATTTTAAAGTGCACATAAATAGATAAATAGATAGATAATACATTTTTAAAAGTGATCTCTACAATTAAATGCATTTTGATTTTTTTCATGCCAATGAAAAATGATTTTTTCATTGGCATGAACTATGATGATCCTCTGTCACCGATAAAGGGTTAAATGCATGAGAAGGCAATCTTGGGCTCTTCTTCCCCAGATTTCCCGTATAAATGTATTTAAAACAATGTGTTAACACGACAAGTGATTCCGAGCTTGTCTCTCTTTAGAGTCGGTTCAAGCTGCTCTCTGATCATCTCTGAGGCCGCAGGGAAAAATCTCAAGCATTGTTCGATCGCTCATCAGGGTGCAGGGCTTCATGAGGACCAAGGAAACAAGCAGGGTGACCTTCTGACTGTTCCATGAACTCCCACTGACACTGACTCTTGGTCTAAAGCTGCCAGCGGTCAGTGTGTTTGTTGGAGCAAATCACCCCTGACTCTGCTCTTTTCCTCCCCCGAGGACAAACACAAAAGCAATAGAGGCCGCTCTGGTGGGGCTGATTCAAACACAATTGTTGTGCCATTGTGTTCTTGCCTGCAAAATGACCCCCGAAACGCCAGAGGACCGGTGTCAGGGGCCGAGCCAATTTCTTCCATGATGCTGTTTGTGCTTCCATCCTAAATGCTACAGCCTCCCAACCGTCCATAATATCCCTGCACGAACAAAGAGCCCCAGCTTCCAGCTGTCAGCTGTAATAAGCTATAGAGCGAGCTGAGAGCTCTGAGAGCATAGCAATGCTTCAAAGTGGCACCTGATCACGTTGGCTTCGAATAGAGCAATTGCAGTATGAGCTTAATGGAGTGAGGTGATAAAGAGTTAGTTCTGGTGTCTGCTTTCATACACTGTGCCAATAGTGGCCTGGAGAAAGAGAGAGAGAGATAGAAAGAGAGAACTTCTTAATAATGCAGCACCAAAAGGTATTAATATCTTGAGGAAGGGAGAAGCAAATGGAAAGAAAAGGAAAGATGAAATTAGATTTAATGTGAAAGATGCTGCTGCTGAATTTAGCATATATAAAAAATGAGAATTTTTTTTTTTGGTACAATTTCATCCATATTTTGAGCAAAAAATATCAGCGTGAATTAAAGCTCTCTTGCTGTTTCTGACAGCCGTCAGGTCATCTAAAGTCTTCTGAGAGGACATTAAGCCACTTCGGTCCACTCAGGCCAAACCATCCGAAGTGCAAATCGAGCAGCATCTTTAAAAAAAGCCCACTGAAGTGATGCTCTAACGTCGCTGATGATTCTGGGGCTCATTTATTTTGTCTCCATCGGCTAGATTAAAAAAATCTAATTTAAATTTAAAATCAGCCAAGACCTGTTACTCATAAAATCAGTGCCATCATATTTATCAAATATTAAATCATTTTGAATTCACTGCTACTCTACATGTAAGCCATACCATAAAAACCTGACTGTATTTTGATTGGCTGTTTTCTCTTTAACCCATAAAAGGCTTGAGAAGCAAAAAGAGTCTTGCATTCTTAATGTTTCCAGTACAACCTAGGACAGGTTATTTATTTAATTTAAACAATTACATTAAAAAAACTGATCCAAAATGAACAAATCAATGAAATAAAAAAAATAAAAAATTAACATAAATACAATTATATCACACTCACAGAAACACTTTCTTGACAGCTTCAAAGCCAATTTTCAAACCCAAAAATTGGCAAGATATGTACTGGAAATATGTACTTTTACTGGAGTCACGAGTGTCAATCAGAGCTCATTGTGCCATTTGAAGCCTTGATCTTTGCAACACATCCCCAGAATGCCTATAAAAAGTATTTTTTGTAACCACTAAGATTGATGTGATGTACTCAGATTTGTCGCAATGCCCAACCTCCTATCCTGCCCTACCAGACCCACTACTTAGTACATTTTTCTACAGTAACTTGATACATTTGTGAAAGAATGCAGATTTTCAGTGCTTATTATTCAGTCCACCCAGCTTTTTTACATACAAACCCTAAACAGCAAATAAAATCACTTTCCTTTGATCAATAGTGTGTGTGCACTAGTGATCCACCCATAGGTGCAAAACTTTCCCCAGGATTAGAAGGTCATGGGTTCGAACTGGACCAGTAGGTTGCCCTGAGGTACACTTGAACAAGGTACCGTCCCCATAACTGCTCCCCAGGCACTGTACACAGCTGCCCTCTGCTGCGAGGTGTGCGTGGGTAAAATGCAGAGTGCATTTCATTGTGGTTCACTGTGTTTCGCAATGACAAATGGTCACTTTCATTTCATTTTCACTTCTGACAAATAACAGCTTCTCAGAATTCCATCTCAATATCTGAAGCCACGTTCATGACCTCATCTAACCTCCATGATATTCGTAAGAACCTCAGCTTCTAAAACAAATCCTGCTTCTCAGGCCCGAGGGTTTAAGAAGTGGTTCACCATTAGCAGCTGAAGATGTTTCACAAAGCATACGTTCTAATTTTTATTGTTGTATTTTATTGTTGGATGTCCAGTGTCCCTCGTCTCTTTTCCTCGCAGATAGATTTGAGAAATGATTAGGCTAGACCAAGGAATCATGTGAAGTTGAAAATTTAGCTCACTGTTTAAAAGCCATGTAGGCTTAACTAAAAGTTAAGTCCAGCAAGCTTTTCCAAACAACATGGACCAGCTAGCTGCAGGATGGTATCAGGGCTTTCAATTCAACAGCATTTAGAAGACACTGATCACCCAGTCCCCCTGGTGCAACTTAAGGGTTAATGGTTTGCTCAGGAAGCCAGTGGTGGTAGTGCTGGAGGCAGGATTCATACATGCAAGCTCTTGGTCCATAGGCATGCATCCTACCACCGGACCACCACCACCCTAATAATACACCAATATGCTCTGGGCCTAATTTGAAGTTTATCTATAGGCTATATTTCTTTACTTATACAGACAACCATATGTCATACAGTGTCAGAAACCACTTAACCCTATTACTTAACAAACTGAATCAATGTAAGATGTGTGTGACGATGCAGAGAAGCAGTTTCCATGATCTGCTAATTCTTGGGGTTTTAGAAAATGTGCATTATTCTGGAACTGAATTTCTGATAAACGCACAAATAAACACAGCATATTAACAGCTTTCCTGTATTGGTTCTATTTATGGGAGCTACTCTAAAATGAAAGCAGGGGTTTAGATATCGCAGCTCTTGTTGCTGGAGCTTTCTTGTGAAGTGTCACCAATCTTCTGACTCGTTGCACATAGTTCACTTCTGCTCGTTTCCAGGTCGCCTCCTCTCCATTAAGCGACACATGCCCCACACTTCAGATGACTCATTCAGTCACATTCATTCTCTGGTGAATAGACTTCTTATCTCAGCACTATCCTCATAATAATACGCTCTCAGTATGAGCAGCAGGGGAAGTGTCAGGGCTGCAGGTGAGTTCCTGTTGCTTTTGGCGTTCTGTTAATTCTGCTTTGGCGTCTTTGAGACACACTGACACTGAATCCGTGTTAAACACTGGTCTGAAAGCAGGTGCATGAAGATGGTGGTAACCAAGCAAGTTTGGGTTAAGTAGCTGGAAAATAAAGAGTAACACAGTCGAGAGCATGGGAGAGCAACTGAGAGAGAGAGAGAGAGAGAGAGAGAGAGAGAGAATCAAAAGAGAACAGGGGTGATGTGAGGTAACAGGAAGATGTGGAGAGGTGGAAAGGGAGAGATCAAAAGAGAGGGAGGGAAAGACAGAGAGACCCGAAAGAAGGAGAGGCGGCAGATAGGGAGTTAGAGAGCGAAAGACAGAGAACAAGAGAATGTAGAGGAGAGAAAAACAGAGAGAGAGACTTGCATAATTACTGTAAATGCACTGCTTCTAATGCCGCACAAACTTCACTATGCTCATATATGCACAACATACACACACACACACACACACACACACACATTAAACAACATTAAACAGGTAAAGGACGTTTCCTGTGGTAGCCAATCAATCAAGCAAGCAATTAGTCAACCAGGTGACTGGCAGCCGGTCTTGCTGTCAGTTCAGGACTACAGACTTGAAAGAAAGGCTGTGAGGTGAGTAAGGAATTCTGCAAGCTTTATCCGGTCTCACCTGGTCCCACGGACAGATGATCCCTCCAAAGAACATGAAGAGGTAACCCATGGCAACCAGGCAGCCCCAGATGAGCAAAGAGAAGAGACGGAGAAGCTTCTTGAAGACGGACTCGATACAGACGAGGATGAAGATGGTGAGAAAGATGGCAAGTGTGGTGGGCACGGTGATCAAGAAGGCCACATGGTCTTCCATGTCCTTCAAAGAGAGAGAAAAAAGGTTGCTTATAAGAAAATGTATCATTAAAGAAATTATTTATTATTCTGCATATCACCACCTCAGTTCACAAACCTGTGTGTATTTTCTGTTTTTTTTTTGTTTGTTTTTTTTCAAAAATACTGTACATAGTAGCTTTTTTCTGTTATATGTGTTCACACATTTTACAACAGTATACTCACCATCGAGTATATTTACAAGTCCATACACTTAGATCTAAATCCAAAGCTCCTAGCACATGTCAGCCATGAGGCAGACAACATGTGTATGAAATATGCAGCAGCTGACCTGACCTTTATGCATTTTCTCTCTCCCCTGTCTAAGCATGTGTGCTGGGGGCATCACACTGAAATGCATGAACTTTCATCCTCAGGGTCAGGTTACCAGGCTGCAGTGCAGACAGCCAGACTGAAAGATCAGAAAAACTGGGATGTATACGATGGATGTTCAAACTGAGAACAGTATATTTGTGCATTGCGCAATTTTTCATTTCCTCTGTGTGTGACCTGTGCTCTGGTTTGTATCTGTGATATGTTTAAGCAAATGACCCATTTTGTATGGGTGATGCGATTAGTGGGTAAGACTTGGAGCCTGTAGAGGGAGTCTAAAATAATATTGTCACCACTGAATGAGTCACCAGAAGCAAGGGGAGACACTCGGCCGAGCAGTAAAAGTCTCAGGAAAACACTCGTGCACACACTGAATTTAAACATGAGGAACTCTCACTGCCTCACTCTCTCCATCGCTGACAAACTTCCGTCACTGTGTCTGAATATCCATCCGTCCGTCCGTCCGTCCGTCCATCCATCCATCCATCCATTCATCCATCCATCAATTCATTTACCCGTCTGTTTACATTAACACCGCCACCGCTCGTGTTATAGAGCATTTGATGGTCCACTCTTGCCAGGTGAAAAAACACAACATAGCTGGCAAATAACAGGTGAGTTGGTTCAGGTGTGTTTGAGGTGAGAAATCACACAAACAGTGCTGCCCCCCCAGGACAGACTGAGGAGCCTGAAATCATATGGTCTAGTGGTCTAGTAATCAGAAGGTTCAATTCCCAGACCAGTAGGTTACCCTGAGGTACCCTTGAGCAAGGTACTGTCTCCATCACTGCACCCTGGGTGCTGAACATGGCTGCCCCCTGCTGTACGTGCAGAGGTTGCATTTCTTTGATTCACTGTGTGCTGTGCAGTGTTTCACAATGACAAATAATCACCTTCTCTTCACTTAAAGCTGTCCAGCCATCCATCCATCCATCCATCCATAATACAGTGTTTTGGTCTAAAGCTTGTTGTGTTAATGGGGCAGCGGTGGCCTAGTGGTTTGGGCATTGGCCACATGATCGGAGGATCGGGGGTTCAAACCCCTTCCCAGTGGGTTGCCCTGAGGTACCCTTGAGCAAAGTGCCGTCCCCGTCCCGCTCCTCCCTGTGATGGCCTGGCGACCTGTCCAGGGTGTGTCCCCCGTCCTCGCCTTGTGTGCGCTGGGTTGGACACCAGCACTCCCCCCGCGACCCCGTTTGGGACAAGCGGCGGATAATGGATAATGGGCTTGTCGTGTTAAGATTTTTTTCTAGGTACATTATAGTCTGTAAATTATAGTCTGTTAAATTGTAATATTTTGACAGAAGTTTAATTTGCCTTTCTCTCTATAATGTATATCTTTTGTAATGGCTAGTATCAAGATCTAAGTGTCACAATGTGATATTATTTCTCTACACATTTTCTGCATGTTTTTGCAGAAATATCGGATAAAATATACCAAACGTGCCAAATGAAGTTAAAGTATCTGAGCTTCTGATTTCGTTCCAGCTAATTGTGAGAAGCTGTGAATATGCTGAACACATATTCCAAAGTTCAATTAGCACGCTCAGTCACTGATTGCATGATTAGAGCAGACTCTGTGCTTTAACCTGTGCGACTGCAGCTGTGCGGCTGCTGGGTATTTGTGTTATCACTCCGAGCCGGAAGCCGAAAGGACAGCCTCCGAGCTCTCGGCTCGTGGAGGACAGGACTCGTGCTGCACTCTGATTGAGCTTTTGAACCCATTTAAAACCATTTAAATCTATTTAAGCCCATTTTCCAGCCATTACAAAAGCAAATAGTCTCCTCATCATGATGCTGATTCGTTACTCTAGAGGCCCTTCCTGCCCGTCTGCCTGACATGCACCTCTGCCTGACTGCCCTGTGTGTGTCTGACTGCCCTGTGGGCATTTGTGTAAGTGAAAGTGACTATTTGTCATTGTGAAACACAACACAGCACACGGTGAACCATAAAGTAATGCATCCTCCGCATTCAATCCATTCACACTGTGCAGCAGGGAGTGCCCAGGGAGCATCAATGGGGACAGTACCTTGCTCAAGGGTACCTCAGGACAACTTACTGGTGACTAATGAAAGAACTGGTAAAAATTAAAGAATAAAAACCAATTTCTATTATTATTTAAAAAGTTCTCTATAGTTCTTTGTACTGCTATCTGTATAAACGTGCACTATAAAGGATTTACTTGAATAATAATTACAAGAGCGAACCCTGTGATAAGTGTGTGTGCATGTGTGTGTGTGTATGTGTGTGTGTGTGTTTGTGTGTCCGTGTGTATGGCTTTGGAAGCTGCTGATAGGACAGAAATGTGTCACCCAGCGTCAGCAATTTGACGCAAAAGCATACACACACACACACACACACACACACACACACACACACACACACACACACACACACACACACACACACACACACACACACACACAGACACACACACACACACACAAACAGGTTTACTGCAGTTGCTTACAAAGAACAAAAACTAACAAGGAAAAGGAACACCTGTCTAAACAAGAGATAAAAACTTTTTTAGGGTTTGTTTCTTCTGCTGTATTTTTAATCTTTATCGGTGTTTGTGTGTGTGTGTGTGTTTGTGAGTGGGCGGGCAGTGGGAGTAACCAGAGCCTATTAACACCGTCGCCACAGGAAGCCACACATTCCTCTTGTGCCGAAGCTTCAGAGTGGTGAACAGAGCTGAACATACAGCGTTAACGCAGACTCCAATTAACACACTCACATATGTGTCTGTAACAACAGATGTACATTTTCTCACCCTAACAAGATGGGAATTAAACTATAACACCTGGAAACATACAATCCATCATTTCTGCATATGTCTCCATCATATGTTTCCTGCTTCTCTCTTATAAAATCATCCCTTAATCCATGAATTTCAGGGATCATTACATACTACATGCGGCACAAACACCCTGCCAAAGTGATGGAAAGACGAAGGTCTGCTATATAAACTTATCATGTGAGGTTTTCTTCAGGCAGCAATAGAGAATCAAATCAGAGCAAAGATTTTTTGCTACAAAAGAGTGTGTGTGGTGTGGAATCTAAAAAGTCCTAATTTCCACACCCCTTGATTTGGTTCATAAATCACCTGCTTGCTTGGTTGAAGGCCCAGAAAGACTTTCATTTGCAGAGAAAAAAAATTCCATTAACTGCCATCGGATTCAGCGGGATTTTGAATTGATTTAGCTTTGAGTATTGAATCCAGTTTTATGTCAATATGCAAATAATGGCACTGCTGCTCTTTGGCCAATCGATTTACAGTTCAGGATTAAACCGCAGGAAGTTATTAATCTTTTTTATAATTTTTTTTGTAGTTTATGTTTTTGTCAACTCCATGGATAAACGCAGATGTGCACAAGTCCCCCCGCTGCCGCCACCCTGGTCAGTTTTTCTGGAGGATTACAATTTTGCCAGCACATTGTACATTTCTTGAATAAGTATGATCTAGTGCATTTCTGTTAATGGCTAATGCCAACCAAAGCTGAGACATTTGAGTCCAGAAAGTAGAAATCCACCCCAGGATTTGGTTCAATCTGCCTGGAACCTTTAGCTGCTGTTTAAAGTGGAAGTGAAAGTGATCACTTGTCACTGCAGACCAGGGGTCACTAACATGGTGCCCGCGGACCTGTTCTAAAAATAGCACCATGTTAGTGACTCACCAGTGAGCAGCGTCTAAAATGTAATTTTATCCTGTTGCTGTTCTTCTTTAATCACATTTGCATTTATATAGATTTGAAAATGACAATATCTAAAAAAAAGGATTTAAAACATGTTTTTTATACACGTTTAGGTATGTTTAGGTAACTGCTAGCCCTTCGTTTGGCTCAGTACCCATGACGTAACGAGTTTCAAAAATGATGGTGACATTGTGCAGCACAATGGCATGCTCCATTTAACCCCTTCACCAAGTGAAGCAGTGGGCAGACACACCCAGCACCTGAGGAGCAGTGTTGGGCACGTTGTTTTTTAATCCAGTCCCAGTTTCCCTGATGTCCCAGTAATCCTGATTTCATCCCACATGTCCAAAAGTGTCCAGGCACTCCTGGTAATTGGTAAATTCAGTTACTCGCACCCACTTCATTCAACCATGTCCATGCTGCAGTAGTGTGAAGCCTACAGATGAGTACAGGCTCTCACTGCACCAAAGGACGGACAAACTTACCACTGATGCAAACTTTTGGATATGCACTGCCTTGCAAAAGCACTCAAACCTTTAAAATCATCACATAGGTTTCATATTTCTTGCTGTGCCATGTTAATTTGCCAAGTTTCAGACTGGGTCTGAAAATCAGTTTAAACGTTCGTTTAATGTGATCGATCGATGTTAGAAACTATTTTTAAAAGTGAAAAAATGCTTTTTGCATAAGTATTCAAACTCCTGCAGTGTGGGAGCCATATCAGGAGTATGAATAGAATGTTGTGCTGGCAATATTGCCCAGTAAAATAAATGCAGAAGTGGGTTGGCCTTATTCACTATAACAGCCCGATCAACCCCAGCCCTGTCCTGCTTCCCCAGATCGCGCACTCATGCAGATGCACTCAAAGTGAGCAAGGGCCGAGCGCCTCCCACTGCTGCGTCTCTGTGGACAAGCTGAGCGCCGAAAAGAAAATGGATTGTGAGTCAAAAGCGTGTGTGTGTGTGTGTGTGTGTGTGTGTGTGTGTGTGTGTGAGAAACCTAGTAAGGGTTTGGTTCTTTGGCTGTGGGCCAAAAACACCAGGTTTGACTCTCAGTGTAATTTGAAAAGGATGGAAATGGGGAGGGTGATCGTTAGAAATCAAATCTCACTCATAAAAACCTCATCTGGCTGAGTGAAAAAGCGCACCCATGTCTGTCTCACCATTGCTGATAAAAACGTAACTCAACCTGCTTCAGATTTCAGCTAATGCACGACACAAACGCTCCACGAGTTTATCCACTCCTGAGAGAACTGAGCCGACCCTCAGATGTAAAGAAGCAGAGAGTCAGGCGCTCCACCTCATCTACGTAATCCCAGTGACACCAGATATCCTAACCAGTCACGGCAAGAGCAGAGCAACTAGAGAATTCTTTTTATTTTTGAATGCTTCATATTATATTATATTATATTATATTCTTCTTTCAGCTTTTCCCATTTAAGGGTCACCACAGCAGATCATCCAACTCCATTTCTTCCTGTCCTCTGCATCTTTCTCATTCAAACCTTACCATTAAAAACCTTTCTTTGATCTTCTTCTCCTCTTTCCTGCCAGCTCCATCCTCAACGTCCTCCTCCAAATATAATCCTTGTCTCTCCTCTGGACATGTCCAAACCAACACAACCTTGCTTCTCAAACTTTGCCTTCAAAACGTCTAACCTGAGCTGTCCCTCTAATATACTCAACCTGTCCATCGTCATGACACCCACTGAAAATCTCTGCATCTTCATCTCCTTAGATCATTTCAGCTCCGCTGCCTGTCTTTCTGTCAGCGTCACCATCTCCAACCTGTACAGCATAGCTGGTCTCACAACTATCCTGTAAACCTGTAAACATTCTCGTTGGTACCCGTCTGTCACAGATCACTCCTGTCACTCTTCTCCACCCAGTCCAACTCCATCCTTGCTCCCTGGGCGCTGGGTATGGCTGCCCACTGCTGCATTGTGTGTGTGTGTGTGTGTGTGTGTGTGTGTGTGTGTGTCTGTATGTGGGTTAAACAGAGAGGATGTATTTCCTTGTGTTTCACAATGAGAAATGGTCACTTTTACCAACAATAATACAATAATACAACATGTAAACTTTGAAAATGAACTTAAATAACTATGTTTAAGCTTGAGTAACACATTGTGGCACTCTGTGACACTCTTAAGTACCTTCCTTAAAATGAGTAATTAACTCTCAGCCTCTGAACCCCTTTTCTGAAGCAACTCAAGTGATTTTTCGGACACTCGCACTCAGCTGATGAGCTGACCCCCCTCACATCTGTCCAGTTTACTGATTATGTGCTTCTCACTAAAGCCTTCAGAATCCAAGCTTTTGTCCGCGAATGCTTTGATGCTTGACAATCATGCAGTGTTTGCACTGTGAAAACGAGATAAGCCTTTTCAGAAAGAAACGGACAGGAAGAGGAAAGTACAAAATATGAAAAGGTCGAGATCTGAGATAAAGTGAAGTTTGTATTTCTTGGCATTTTCTGCACCATTAGTGGCAACATTGTACAGCAGCTGCTTGTTCCCTGATAAGATGTCCTGCAGCCTCTTGTAATAACATCACAACGCAAAAGGATCCACACAGGCCAACACAGACCTGTCCAAAAGTATGCAGACACCTTCTAGTGGATTTAGCTTTTTTAAAGGGGAAGCACACATTGTTTTTCCTCCCAGTACGACAACAAGACCCTGTGGAGCATTTGAACCTAGGGTTACCATATTTAACCAATCAGCTAATCATCAGGCATCAGTACCTTACCTCACGCTGACCTAATGCTGTAAATCCTCTCAGCTGTGTTCCAACATCTACTATTTAAAAGCTTTTGCATAAGAAAACAGTCTGATCTGCCACGAGTGGGCAGTGGGGGGCAAACTCCTCTATTAATGCGCTTCAGATCAGAAGAACTGAACGAGCAGGTGTCTAGAGAAAGAGGAAAACTATGTGAAAAATTGATAAACAGAGTGACCGAAAGAGAGACCATATTTTTCATGCGTCATGTGTCATTATATTCGTTCTACTTTATACTTAAGCATGTAATGAACAGAGGAACAGTTTGAGGTTTATTGCAAAGAGCAGATTGTTGCACTTAAGGAGGAATAAAGTGGATAAATAAAATAGCGCACTAGTCAGGGGCTTACAGCAGTCACAGTGTTGAAATTGGACCGGGACGCTTATAGAGGGGGGTAATCATCTTCTTCATGCGCCCACTGAGCTGAGACCGACATGTTTGTGCATGAGTTTCAAAGTACAATGAAGTTCACAAAGCCAACCTGGCTAAGAAGAGTCATTTTGCACAGGTCAATGCAGCCAAAAGCCTTTTCAGAATCAAGGCTAGTCTCGGACTTTGTTCAGTATCATTCTGGGTGTTTTTGCTTCAGATGGTGTTACACTGAAGCAGGGTTTTTTGCACAAGTGGTCAGAGTTTTTGCGATATCCCTTTAATAAGTGTGTTTGTAAGGCATCGTCTGTCTGATATCCTCAGCTTCAGTTAAGAACAGTTGAGTGACTGTGTTTGAGAAGGGGAACCACCAAGCCGTGGAAACCTGAGGAGCCCTGGCATACATTAAAATACAGATGCATTTGAAAACCTTTGCAGAAAAGGAGTGTATGACAAGAACATTGCAAGCAAATGATCTACAATATAAAAGACATTTAAACTAAAATCGAATTATATTATAATGCATAATGGAATCTAACAATAATGAAGTGTGATGCATGCATTTGTGAAAGTGACTATTCTTGTCATTGTGAAACACAGCAGGATGCAATGAAATTCAGCCTCTGCATTTTACCCATACACACTGTGCAGCAAGGGGCAGCTATTTAAAGCACCCAGGGAGCAGTGATGAGGATGCTACCTTGCTCAAGGAAACCTACTGGAGGGGATTAGAACCCGCAACTTTGTGACCCTGACCCCAACTTGCTAACCAATAGGCCACAGCTGCTCCATCCCTCCATGCCTCCTCTTAATCAGCTTTCCTAACCAGGATCCCAGGGGCTGCTGCAGCCTGTCCTGGCAGCCATAGTGACTATTTAAAAGCAAATACATATTCTTGTTCCTTAAATAAATTTATTTCTAAAGCTTCATGAATATAAGATTCTTAGGCAGAGTTACCATTTTTTTCTGCCTCTCATTTATTTTGAAACAAAACAACATGAATCTCAGTCAAAGCTGTACAAATTAAACTCTCTGCTTGATGGTTGAAAGGTTCGTCTGTTTAACTGAAGCAATCAGGTTGCTGAAGCCTGGCCAAAATTTGATCTATGTGCCAAAATCAATGCTACTTGGCTTTTATTTTATTATTTGTGTACCGTCATTCATAATGGGAAGCATGTGAGAGCTGAACGTACAGATAGTTGGTTTATGATGGAACAGTGCTCTTACAGAAAGAGGAAAACATTCTCAGATGTCGAATTTGGTGCAGACAACCATAAAAATGCACTCCCTCCATCTGTAAAATGTACCTGGATTCCTGCAGGACGATTCACTTAGTGCGCTCACAAGTGTGTTCAGACTTGGTAGAGTGGACTACAGAAAAAGTTCAGCAGGTCCACACCAGACGGACCTGTTGTGTGTGAAAGCGCTCTTGAGGAGCACTAGACCCCTCACTAGACCACTGTCATTAAAAGAACTGAGAGCGCAAATTCATCTTCTCCTGAGAGAGCAGCTCTCAGAGCTGAACCACAGGCACCAAGAAACATCACAACAGTTCTGTCCCGCACTGACTGAGCACGTAGAAGAACAATACAAACATATAGAACAGCATAGAGCACACTTTCAAAATCAAAGAGAGAGAGAGAGAGAGAGAGAGAGAGAGAGAGAGAGAGAGAGAGAGA
>CM029368.1:4069193-4238616 GCA_017165825.1 Hepsetus odoe
CTCTCTCTCACACACACACACACACATTTTCTTGTATAGTGTCCAGTGTCGACTTACTCATCCAGACATACCAAAACTGTGAGATCACACGCTTTACACACACCTATCTCAGCTTCGGCTTTTGTGTTTTCCTTTTTATCCTCAGGGTTCCAGCTATTCCAACTAGCACCCATGTTCACTCTTCAGAAGGCGCCTTTTCACTTTTTTTTTATGTCCACAGGATTGTGAACAAAAGCTGAAGTCGGTTTTGAATGTAGCCCTAAAAACCTTCTCATTTTCAACTGCATTTCAAAACCAAAGCAGTTTGTAGTGGTAAAACCATCAACCGGAGAACTCTGGGTAACTGCAGTGAGAAACAGCTGTGAATCATTTCACTGAGGAGTAAAATTAAATAGTTAAAAAAAGATTTCGGGTTGATTTGACATCCAGCGTAGTCATGATGCCGCTGCCTCTGAGCCATTTCTATTGATTTTTTTGACGGTTTGGACGGAAAAGCTTTGCAAATTTTTATCACAACGTGTGCTGTGAATTCAATTTGATGGTGGTAGAGCGTGATATAGAAATTATATAAAGCATTTTGGGAAAAATGCTAAAAAATTAAATAAATTAGATGTTGGAAATGACAGCTTTGAGTTGTTTACAGGAAGAAACGATTCACTTTTTGCAGCGCTGACTTTTGATTTTCCTCCTAACAAAACCCAAGACCATGAAGGTCTCTTTGATAGACTTCAAATTCCAAAATCCTCCATAAATGTCTCTGAGATTTAAGTCAGCCATCTTTGGAAGGCAATCTTTTATTTGAATAAACTGAATTATTGCCATAGAGACAATATTTCTGATGAATAAATTGTTCCAGTTCTTATCTTTAACGTGCAGGAACTGACACTAATGAGGTGGAGTTCATCTTTTACTGTCCTCTGTGTATCTGCTGTTCTTTCAGGTCCTTTTCCACAATGGCTGCCTTCTCTCTTCCCTTCCTCGTCATTAGTATGAGATACACTTGTCTGGAGATTACTTCAGATTCCCTGAACTTTCCACTTAAGTATGATCAAACCGGCTGCGCAGTCAGAGATGTCTTTGCCAGGGCTTTGTGTTTTTTTTCCATTTGATTTTTGGCTCTCATTAGAAGTCTTATTAGGCAACACTTTCACTTTTGCAGCGTATTTAAAAAAAAAAAAATGGAAGAAGATCAACACGGTTGATTTATTAGTCACTGCGGTTTTAAAATGACGACGCAAACTTTCAGATTCTAAATGCAAATGACTTTTCACCATTTTTGAAATTCATTTTCTACTGGCTCCACACTTTCTAGGCCACTTTGGAATAAACAGCAACATTAAGTAACATAAAGTGATTCCCAACTTTGTGGAAGTGTCGATGTTTCAGGCAGAGGAAAAGAAGGACACACTTCATAAATGAACAATAAACGACAATAAAGGAAGCAGAAGAGGTAAAACCAACTCCCGCCACTGCACTCGGTGGTCTTTCTAAGGGATGCCGTGAGAGTGTAAACTCTTAGAGAACAAAGCGCTCTTTGTGGTGATTCTATGTGGGCAGCTCTATGATATACAGTGCTTTTCAGCCGAGGTTTCATTGATTATGGCATTACGACGCTGCCGCACAGGGACATGAGCTACAGCGCATCATCCCCATTACTGAGGCCAAGTAGCAATAATACCTAAAACACTTGAATTAGATTAGGTTCACACCACAAAAACGAAAGGTCATCCTGAAACAGTGGCGAGTCGGAGCCATTAATTTGGCTGTTTGTATGTGTGTAGAGTTCTACAGACCCACATGGTTAATGAGATCATCAGGGCCATTTCACTGGGCAGACTGGGTGAGGTCACGGTCCAGGAGAGAGCTACATTCTGAGCCATTAGTGCAGGCCGCTGTAATGGAGACGAATTAATGAAGTCCCTCAGCGCTCTTTCATAGAATGCTGTGCTAAAACATACACTCCTCCATTACTCCTGTTTTAAGAATGGATGTATAACATCACCTCCAGGGAGGGCAAGTATGCTTGCCGAAGTGCGAAAGCCAATTTTTTATCCTGCATGGGGCTTCCTCACTCTCTGACTCTCTGAGTGTGTGCTTTTCTGCAGGGCTGATTGGTTATTTGGGTGTGTTTTATCAGAGCTCGTCAATCCGCTGGGGCTTTAATCTGTGAAAGCTCCACTCTGTAAGGTCATGCTGAAAAGTAATTACTTGCAGTGATCAAGTCTGAATGATCGATACTGAAATATTGATACTTCTCAAAGAGTTTAAGACACAATCTTTAGAGGAGCCATATGGTGGAAACCCAAAACCTCCTCATTCTCTTATAATTAATGCGGTAAATTCAATATACCTTCCACTCCCCATCCATGTCCATGCAGAGTATATAATAACGTTAAGCTGCCTGAACATTTAGCTTTGTGATGTCCCAGAAAATAATTCATTTACATATTTCCATACTCAGCCTAAAGCAGCTTAGCCCCTCCCATTCACAGCAGAGTCAGAACTTAAGAGCTTGACTTGAGAGCTTAAGCCTCAACTGCTTTCTAAACAAGCTTCAATACAGGCCGTCCAACCAGGACATAGGTCATTTACATACAACCTCTTAGTGGCACAGTACCAAACCCTGCCTATTAAATTTTAAGGAATAAAATTATGGAAATGTTTTAATATGTAAAACAACACAAGCTTCCACAAGAGTGGTTAAGAACTAGACCCCAGGATCAGAGGTCATGGGTTCGAATCCCAGACCACTAGGTTGCCCTGAAGTACCCTTGAGCAAGGTACCATTCCCATCACTGCTCCCTGGGTGCTGCATATGCCTGTACACTGGCGTATGTGTTTGGTTAATTTTTTTTCATTTAAATGAAAAATAAAAGGTTCTAATAAATATTACTCTTAACCTTAACTATAATCATAACCTTAACTTGACCCAGAACTTAAAATCGAATCTAACTCGAAGCCGAACAGTGTGGATGATCCACTTTTGTTTAACCACACACTTTACAAAGTCCTTCACAAAAAATAAGTAAAGCAATTAAAATATGATGCTTTTAATAAGAAAGCATATTTATTATATGAAATATTATATGAAATAAGCAGCACTGGGCAAAGCATTCTTTTTATAACCCTGATAATTTAAAACTAGGAAGAAAACACTCATAATGTTTAACTTTTCAACATGTCCAGAGGAGATACGAGGTTTATACCGGGAGGAGGATGTTAAAGATGGAGCTGCCAGGAAAGAGCAAAAGAGGAAGGACAAGAGGGGGTTTATGGACGTGGTTGGTTTGAAGGAGGCAGATGCAGAGGACCGGAAGAAATGGAAACGAACGATCGACTGTGGCGACCCATAAACGGGAGCAGCCGAAAGTAGAAGGAGAAGATTCAAAACTGTCATGAAGTCTAATAATACTCTTCTTTTGGTGAAAGTTTCACATTTGTTGTGCAGAAGGTGCTTAAGTGGAACCTTCATTGTGAGACATTGTGGCTGCTCCTCTCATTTGAATGGTTCAGAGAAATGACAGATGAAAGTGAAAGTGACAACCCTTGTCATTGCGAGGTCATAGCACAGCACACGTGAACCACAACGAAACTGGACCTCTGCATTTAACCCATGCACACAAACACCGTGCAGCAGTGGGCAGCTATTGAAAAGCACCCAGGGAGCAATGACAGGGACGGTACCTTGCTCAAGGGTACCTCAGGGCAACCTACTTGTGAGGGAATCGAACCCACAATCTTCCGATGCGGGGGCAACTGCCTAACCACTAGGCCACCGCTGCCCCATTTTTTTGCCTTTTTTCTTTTTCTTTTTTTTTTTTTAAGTGAAAGTGACAACCCTTGTCAGATATGTATCATTTTAAAACACAATTTCTACTTAAGGTCTTCTACCTAAGGTTAACCTACGACTTAAGGTTTCTGAAAAAGTGCACTTATACCTAGCGACCTAATTAAATATACATATAATTGCAAATGTTTATTTAAAAAAAAAATCTATCCCTCTGAATGATGTTAGACAGTGTAACGTTATCATGTGTTTCGTTATGAAGGTTTTTTCAGTTTTACAGGAGAGAATACATTGATGAAATCCCAATGTATATGTGTTTCTAATAACATGAAGGAACAGTCATCCACACTCTCTTCCATCCGTTCTCTCTATTCGTACTAACGTTTCAGTAAATGCGATGCAAAGGATTCCCATTAGACTTCTGTCCTACCAGCTTTACTATCTGATGGCATTTTCCCACTCTTGTAATGTGGAAAACGACCTAAATCGTTTACCGACCTTTTATAATCTTAAGTTAATCTTGTAAACAAACACAGAAAGATGGACCTCAGATAGGGCAGAGAGAGAGAGAGAGAGAGAGAGAGAGAGAGAGAGAGAGAGAGAGTGGGGGGTCTCATTAGTGAACGATATCAGACTTTTTACACCAGGCCTGCAGGTCTGACCCACAGAAATGTCAGTGTGCCTGTGCTGATGCTGATAAGGGGAGGAGGGTCAAGCTGTAAATGAATTAGAATAGACATAAGTAGACATGAGACATCGTAACGGGCTCTTTAATACACCATAATAACCACCTGTGAGTCCGTCCTCAATGACTGCGTTAAATGCGTCCTTCATCCCTTCTTCCTGCACTCGGTCTTCTGGCATTTACCTCTCATTAAGCTGACCACAGCCAAAAACATGACTTTTTCGTTTTACACGTGCAGCTAATCTGCATATTTCCTGGAAAGTTAATTTCGTCTGCAATTAGAGAGGTGCGCCCAGTCCAGCGTTAGTGCTGGAGCCTAGCAGAAAAGTGAGTGATGTTTTCTGCCTCATTAACACAGTGAATGCAGAGCCTGAGAGTGTGTTTTCTTCTTGACTGTGGCAGGAGGCCAGCGTTTCTATTCATGCAAACCAGTGATGGCTGTTGTGCTGCCGATCAACTCTCAGGTAGCAGCTCCTGGCAAATTCAACTGCCCAGAGTGCCTGTTTGATTTGATCCTGCTCTACATTTGCACAAGGTTAGCAGTGTGAACTAAGCCAGCCTGGCTCAGGAGGCTACGTCCACCTCTGAGTGGCTATTTTTGTAACAAACACAGGAAGACGAGCATTAGCTGGAGTGCATTGTGAATGTGTGTGTGAGAGAGAAGTGGGGTGGGCTCTCATTAGTGAGATATTTCCAACTTTTTGCTGCAGGCCTGCAGGTCTGACCCATAGAAATGTCAGCGTGCCTGTGCTGGTACAGATAAGGGGAAGATTGAATCCAGCCGGCCGGAAGAAGCAATCAGAATGGACCTGATCAAGATAAATACATTCACACAACGATCTATAGAGATCATACATATATTTTCTGCAAGGCTGTGTTCCATATAACAGGAGTGACCAAATCCCACTTGTTAGATCATAAGCTAGAAGGTGGAAGGGGACCCTCTAATGGTTGCTCATCATTGGTGATGGAAGAATCACCCTTATCTCATCAGATATATCTTTATCTTACATTAAGGGGTCCGTATTCTACATTGTGCCAACACGATAATCCTGCAGGGGCAGTGGTGGCCTAGTGGTTAGGGATTTGTCCCCAGGATCAGAAGAGCGTGGGCTCGAATCTCAAACCAGTAGGTTTCCCTGAGGTACCCTTGAGCAAGGTACTGTCTCCATCACTGCTCCCCAGGCACTTTCAATAGCTGCCCTCTGCTGTGTGTATGGGTTATATGCAGAGGTGTCATTTTGTTAAGGTTCACTATGTGTGACAAGAATGTTCACTTATCCAAACTCTTCATAGAGTTTAACACCAGTTCATCAAAGAGCTTCAAACCAGTCAGTTACATGTGTTAAGTGTTTTCCCTGTTTTCTTGTATTCAGATTTTGCTGTGTATTGATTAAAACAAGTATGAAATGATTTGCATTTTAATATTGATTTAATTTTATGTTGAAATAACCATCGATGGTTCTTTTTCTGAACAATAGTAAGGATGCAGAGATATGGAGAAATGATAAAAATGCAGAGATTCGATTCTTTTTCACTGATTCGGATCTCCTGGTTGGAAGACGCTGCTGTGGATCTAAAATCTGAGAATGAAGTGAAACATTTTTGCAGATTTTTGCAGTTTAAATGCTATACATCAACCCTGTGATCTGCAGGGCGAATGGTGCAATATAAATGAATAAGCAAGCCAAAAAAGTCTGGAACATTGCTTTATGGGATAAAGGTCTTTTAAAAGCACATTTACAGTCAACTATATGCTCTGTTTTTTGGCAGGGTTTCTTTTTCACTTCAGTGCTGACTCTAAAAGAAATCAGTGTCTCCTCCTAAACTCTTGAGTCTGCAGAACTGCTGACCCATCTAAAGGAGGCTCACTGTGGCCTAATTAGCCAAGAGTCCAACTCTGCAAGTGTTTAACCCCCTGAAGCTGCAGAGATACAGTGGCTAATACAGCAGTCTCTGTTTTATATCCCTGTTTTCACAAAAAGGCAAATGGCATGTACTGATAGCGTATTTGAAATATATATCTGGGAAAATGCCATTTAACCCTGTTCAGTTTCAGCGCTGGGCACCACTTAAATGGCATTTAGTAATTATACTGCCCCCTGCTGGACCCAGCTCTCCATGATCTCTTCCCAAACTGTTTTGGGAAATAGAAAAACAGTAGAAAAACAGTAGAAAAAAGCCATCAGTTTATGATGAGGTATGATGCACTTTTACCCACCATTAGATACACTGAGCACCCCTCTGTTTAATAAAGTGATGTACAAAAACTTTCCTTGTCTTGACTAAATTTTCACCTGCATTAAGGAAAATAATTGACTTCTCCTTCAGGTCCATTTTAATCTTCATATTTAGTGCCTTGTTCCTTCTTTGGTGTAAATGTTATGCTCTTTTGTTCTTTTAATGATACTAGATCAGCGGTGGCCTAGTGGTTAAGGACTAGGCTCCAGGATCAGAAGGTCATGGGTTTGAATCCCAGAACAGTAGGTTACCCTGAGGTACCTTTGAGCAACGCACTGTCCCCATCACTGCTCCCTGGATGCTGGATACATCTCCCCCTGCTGTACGGAGTGTATGGGTGAAAATCAGAGGGAGTTTCACTGTGGTTGTGGCTGTGTTTCACTGTGGGCTGCGCCATGTTTCACAATGAAAAATTGGGATTATACCTTGTTCAAGGGTACCTCAGTATAACCTACTGGTTTGGAACTGCAGCCAACAACTTTCCAGTCATTATTATGATGATGTGAAAGTGACACACAGTGAACCACAATGAAATACAGCCTCTGCATTTCACTCATACACACACATGCAGTGATGGGGACGGTCCCTTGCTCAGGGGTACCTCAGGGCAACCAATTTTGAACCAACTACCTTCCGATTCTGGGGCCAACTCCCTAACCACCAATCTCAAACAGGACACTTTTCATACCAGGAGTCAAACCCAGAATGCTTGGGTGTAAACCAGTAATCCTAACCACTAGACCATATGAGACAGATCATCATAATCAAAATGTTTTATTTTTTTGAGCACACAAAGGTAATATCAGCGATCTCTTGTCCAGTCATTGCCACTTACTGGTCACTATAATTAGCATTAGCTAGACAGATCTGCTTTCAACCCTTCATTAAACTCAGGCTCCAGAATCACAGTTCAGTAGTATTTAACTGAGTCAAGATGAGACTCAATCTTGCGGTGTCCCTTCTGCTTACTCTAGAGATGAAATTGCTCTTGAAGGTGACATGCCAATCCCTCTCGCTTTTAATTTGCAGAGCCACTGGAGCGGCCTAAGTGAAGAGTCGGCTCTCAGACAGGCCGGTCTCGGCCCGCCGCCTCCGGAACTAATCCAGCCCGGGCTGTAGCAGGGGACTGGGGAAGAAGAGCACATTCTGGCAGAGTTTTTAAGAAAGCACACAGAGGAGAGGAGCACTACTTATCTGAAAGAAAGAGACGACACAGAGGTACAAAAGGAAAGAAGGTCGACACAGCATGAAGAGAGGAATGAAAGGGATGAGTAAGGCCAGGTCAGTGGATAGCAGATGGCTGACCACCTTGTCTTCTTTAGAATTTAGCATTTCTTTGCTTTTGAAAGGCCTGAACACTGCTTTTTTATCACTTTTATACCAAAATGGCAATAATTCATCTAAACATCAAATTTCAGTTAAAAAAGGACAGGGATTTTAATGTTAATGGCTTACTTCTAAGTACATATTTTAATATATTTAAGTTTTGGTAAGTCCTGTTATCGAGGATGGTCATTTGTATGATTGGATTGTTTTCATACCTGGAAAAACATGTGATATGGACATCAGTAAAGTGAAAGTGACTATTCTTGTCATTGTGAAACATAGCACAGCACACAGTGAAACACAACGAAGGTAGACCTCTGCATTTTACCCACACACATGTGCAGCAGGGGGCAGCTATTGAAAGCACCCTGGGAGTAGTAAGGGTACCTCAGGAAAACTTGCTGGTCTAGGATCTGAAGCCATGGCATTCTGATCCTGGGGCCAACTCCCTAACTTCTAGGCCTCCGTTGCCCCAAAAACAACCCAAAACTTCTTTTTCTTTCGGCTGCTCCCGTTTAGGGGTCACCACAGTGGATCAACCGTCTCCATTTCTTATGGTCTTCTGCATCTTCCTGCTTCAAACCAACCACCTGCATGTCCTCTCTCACCACGTCCATAAACCTCCTCTTTGGTCTTCCTCTTCTCCTCTTTCCTGGCAGCTCCATCTTCAACATCCTCCCCCCAAATCCTCGTCTCTCCTCTGGACATGTCCAAACCAACACAACCTTGCTTCTCTAACTTTGTCTCCAAAATGTCCAACCTGATCTGTCCCTCTAATATACTCGTTTCTAATCCTGTCCATCCTCGTCACACCCAATGAACATCTCAGCGTCTTTAACTCCGACACCTCCAGCTCCGCCTCCTGTCTTTAAGTCAGTGCCCCCGTCTCTAACCCATACAACATAGCTGGTCTCACTACTGTCCTGTAAACCTTCCCTTTTACTCTACCTGGTACACGTCTGTCACAAACAACAACCCAAATCTGTACAACTATAATAACTATAATATCCAAAACAAAAAAAAAATTAAAAAAAAAAAAAAAAGTTATTCAATCTTAAATGGTTTATACAGCAAAAAAATGCTCTGGGTTCAAAATAACCCCGCAGAAATAACACAATATACAAATGTGCAGAGGACAATGAAAACAAAGCAGTTTTAAGCAGTTGTCCCCATTAAATTAAGAAAAGTAATTAACTATGCTGCAAAACTATCATGAATCATTTATTTAGAGAGGTTAAAGATGGACTTGGGACCCTTGATTTAATAAGGGGGTTAAGGGTCCTGCCCTGAGAGCAAAATCAATCCTAAACCCATATTAAATGGGATTTTTATGGTGAAACATTCCATTGGGGTTGTAATTTAGCAAAAGACCGGAATGAATGTCCACGAAATGAGCCATAAGAATGATTTTTATAAATGAGGCTGTGTTCTCAGTTTAAATTGGCTCAGTTTCCAGTTTATCTCAGTGAGCTCAGTTGAAAATGTCTATGATCAGGGAAGCCCGTTACGTAACCCTCAGTCAGCACTGCCATTGAAGTAGCCAGGTGTCTAAATACGAAGGTATCGGATGTGAGTAACTGGACACCGGACGCTTTTGATGGTCTAGATCACATCATGAAAGAAGTAGTTTAGTATTTTGGTTGTAATGGTGGGTTGACAGGCTTTGTTGTTTTTCTGCTGAAACTTTACTGAGAATAAAATGATAAATACTGAGGAAAAATGTCACTGCTCGGTCCAGTCATGTTGTCTGTATTTATTTGCATACATACATTTGTTTAAAGGCTTGAGTTTAACTCAGCCTGTTCTGGGGGGAATTCCTGGTGTTTAAAGTAGGTGTTACTGGTTTAAAGGTCATGAACTGGACTGGCCTGGATACAGGACTATGTTAATTTGCAACAATCAACAAAAAACACTTGTTAAAAACTCAAAATTACAGTTTTCTGACTTTTTAAAGTGTGAGTTTTAAAAAAGAAATTAAAACTGAACTAACTAAAGTCAGAAGCCTGTAATGTAAGGCTAAGTTCATCTTGATGTACAACTAAATAACTAATTTCGTCAAATTAAAATAAATTTTTTTTTTTAATAATATGAACCCTTTAAGTGGGAATAGGTGATAAGCTGAAAAAGAAAACCTGCAAATGTTTTCTATAAAACAGCTATGCAATAAAAACACTGGGTATATTTCAGTTCTAGTCTCATAAATGTGTCTTCCGTTTAATGAATTTTAAATGTTTTAACAGGCTTCTTTTACCACAATCCTTCTGAAAGAAACTCTGGGGCCAAATGGAGGTTTCAACACCTAAACGATGGGAATAAATCTTCCTTTGCTTTATTTTCACTTCGCAAAGTCAATTGTGTGATCAGTAATATTCACATGTGTACTATCTTTTCCCTGTATAACAGATTCATTATTAAAGCATCTCAAAACCAGGTTTACCAAAACGTTTGCTGTGCACTTCACAGGGAGAAGCCATCATTTGTATTTTTGCACATGCTGACGTGCACTGTGGGAAACGTAGTCCTGGTTGTTTATTCCTAATGGGGACGCAGGATGCAAAACACCTGCTTTAAAAAGGATGACATGACAGAATGAGGGCAAGCTGGAGGAAGAAACTACTGGGCTGTGTGTGTGTGTGTGCGTGTTTGTGTGTGTGTGTGTGTGTGTGTGTGTGTGTGTGCGCACTAGTTCAGAGGCCGTTGTATTAAGGTATACAGTAAAAAGCCGGAGAAGTGCTATGGGATAAAATTAGAGACGGTTGTGAAATTTAGGAAAACAGGATCTTCCTCTTGCTGGGTGAAGTCAGCCTGTACTTTAGAGAATTATGTTTTAGTTCACATCATGCAGCCACACAAATCACTTCCCTCATTCTCCCCCTACACAAAACAACAACGGTGGCCTAGGGGTTAGGGAGTTGGGTCAGAAGGTTGTGGGTTTGAATCCCTGACCCTGCCCTGTGGTACCATTGAGCCAGGTACCGCCCCATCACTGCTCCCTGGTTGCTTTAAATAGCAGTCCCTTGGGGTGTATGGGTTAAATGGAGAGGCTTTTTTTTGTTGGGGTTCACTGAGTGTTGTGCTGTGTTCTCACAATGATAACTTGACACCTTTAATTTCATTTCAGTTTTAAACAATCCATCCCACTGCACAAACCAACAATCCATCCTTCTCCCACTGCACAACACAACCCCCATAACTCACCCACTACACAACTCAACAATCCCTCATTCTCCCCTACACAACACAACAACAATCCCTTATTCTCTCTCTCACGCCACTCTTCTCCACCCATTCCAACCTGCCTGCACTCTCTTCTTCACCTCTCTTCCACACTCGCAGTTATGTCAATTCCTCAACTTTTGTCACCTCTACTCCCTCCATCCTAACCACTCCATTTTCCTTCCTTTTGTTCACACTCATGTATTCTGTCTTTGTCCTACTTACTTTCAATCCTCTCCTCCCTAGAGCTTGTCTCCATCTCCAGGTTCTCCTCAAGCTGCTCCCTACTCTCGCTAAAGATCACAATATCATCAGCAAACATCAACATCCATGGAGACTCCTGTCTTACCTCGTCCGTCAACCTGTCCATTATTATTGCTAACAAGAATGGGCTCAGCATTGATCCTTGATGTAATACAACCTCTACCTTAAATGCATCCATCACTCCTACTACAGATTTCACCACTGTCACACTGCCCACATACATATCCTGCACTATACTCACATACTTCTCTGTAACACAAAACCACAACTCCTCTCTAGCCATCCTGTCATATGCTTTCTCCACGCTCTGTTCACTCTGTTACTTACATTTACATTTACATTCACGGCATTTAGCAGACGCTCTTATTCAGAGGGACTTCCATGTCCTAATTACAGGGACAGTCCCCCCTGGAGACACTCAGGGTTAAGGGCCCACTTTCTTCATCTCTCTGACTATCCCCCTTCTTCTTTGCTTGCTTCTCTTCTGTATACACTCCTCGACTTCTGGGATCCTCCACCAGGTTTCCTTATCCTCCTTCTTTCTTCCAGATGTCACAAGAAGTACCTTTCTCGCTGTCTGTCTTACCACTTCTGCAGTAGTTTCCCAGCAGTCCGGTAGCTCTTCAACGCCTTCCAGTGCACTTGTTAACTCCTGCCTGAATTCCACCTTACAGTCCTTCTTCTTCAGCTTCCACCACTTGATCCTCAACTCTGCCCTCAGTTTCCTCCCTCGTCTTTACCTCTAAGGTCATTCTACAGACCACCATCCTATGCTGTTTAACTACACTCTCCCTTTTCACTACTGTGCAGTCTCCAACCTCATTCAGACTGAAGGACATTATTCCTTTAATCACCCTGATCTAGAATGCTCGCCCTTTATTCACAGTGTTCTAGAATGTTCTTTTCCCTTTCACGCTCCCTCCATTCAAATGATTCTAGAATGCTTATGAGGCCCACGAGCTTAAAGAGCCTAAAAGTAGCAGCATTGTTTTTAAAGACCATGAACTACAACTCCCACAATGCATGTCGAATTTGTGCCCCATAAAGTGACAGCATCTCGCCACTAGGTTGCAGTGTTTCCACATCAGTGCTTAACTTCAGTGTGGAGCAGGGAAAAATAATACAAATAACCCCAAAGTGTCTGAGAGGAGGATAATGGATGCTGAGGGATGGCAGAGATTGGATGTGTGCCCTCTGCAAGGCCGTGTAAAGCCATTTCTCCCACATGTTCTTAGCAGCTCACAGTTATTTGTTGTTTCATAGTCCTGCCCCTCTCAAATGTGACCAAAAAGTTTTAAACAAAGTTAATGCAATAAGTTGTGTTTGATGAAATTTGTCTTTCTTGATCCTCCAGTTAACTGAGAAAAGTTGGGGAGGCAACTCTCTCTAAAGAAGATTATAGTGACATGCACAGGAGTACATTTATACAGAATATCATCTGTACATGTTTAGTGTAGAATCAGGCCAAACATCTTAAATGCTTATTTGGAACAATTAATACCCCTCAGGTTACTCTGGAGAACGCCTTGCGGTATAACAACCCAGCTTTTTTTTGCCTTTCATCTGCACAAATATGTGTCTTTTAGAGCATTGCAGGAAGTTAGGCACTAAATTGTCTCTTATTGTATTGGTGTATTATTTCCATTTAATTTACTTAACTATTGCTGATGCTTAACTTTTGCTGATGATATTGTCATCTGTAGTGAGAGTAGGAGCTTGAGGAGAACCTGGAGAGATGGAAATATACTCTAGGGAGAAGAGGAATGAAAGTGAGTAGGACAAAGACAGAATACATGAGAGGGAACAAAAGTGAGGAAAGTGGAGTGGATAGGATGGAGGGAGTAGAGGTGACAAAGGTGGATGTGTTGAAATACTTGGGATCAGCACTTCAGAGTAACGGCGAGTGTGGAAGAGAGGTGAAGAAGAGAGTGCAGGCAGCTCGGAATGGGTGGCAAGAGTGATCTGTGCCCGATGGGTACCAGTGGGAGTGAAAAGAAAGGTATAAATGAGAATAGTGAGACCAGCCATGCTATATGTGTTGGAGATGGTGGCACTGACAAAAAGAAAGGAGGCGGAGCTGGAAGTGTCAGAGTTAAAGATGTTGAGATATTTGTTGGGTGTGACGAGGATGGACAGAATTGGAAATGGGTTTATTAGAGGGACAGCTCATGTTGGACGTTTTGGACAAAGTTAGAGAAGCAAGGTTGCATTGGTTTGGACATGTCCAGAGGAGAGACGAGGATAATATTGGGAGGAGGATGTTGAGGATGGAGCTGCCAGGAAAGAGGAGAAGAGGAAGACCAAAGAGGAGGTTTATGGATGTTGTGAGAGAGGACATTCTGAAGGAGGATGATGCAGAGGACAGGAAGTCAGGAAGTTTACCAGCATTTTGCATTTTGTGTTCTGTACTGGTTGTATGCCATCTTTATTCTGGAGGATGATTATTCATCTTCAGTGTCCAATGCGTTCTGGTCTTTTCTCTGCTCAAACTCTCACCTGACAGGTAACAGGTGAACTGAATTAGGTGTATTTGAGCAAAAATATCCCAAAATTGTGCTTGACACACGCTTTACAGTGTTGAGCTGAACATATTCTATATATAAGAGTCAAAGTTAGCAACAAGAGTGTAAAGATTACATACAGGGTGTGCTGGTGTGGTTCTAAATGATGTACCAGTAACCTTCTTTATTTCATTTCAGTGGCATCTTCCCAACACTGATACTTCTTGAATTGTATTTGTGAAGCTCAATGTTTTATAGATCAGAGAGTCCCATGGATCAAGACTGCTAAATCCATATCCTTCTCAGAAAATCTCACTTCCAAACCACTTTATGACTTTTGACTTCAAAGACCAAGAACTTCTGAACAACACAGTTCCTCCTTTAACACCCAGCGATTGCAAACCAGTAAAAACAAACAAGATCACTCCTGTATCAGGGGTTAGGTATAAGGACACATTAAGAACATATCTTGGGTACATACATTGGGTATAAGAAACATAGCTGGCTCTTATCTTGGATTCTGTGGGGATCATATGGGGCCCAATCAGCCCGAAGGGACGGATCAATTCTACCTCCATTTTTACAAATGCTACTGATAACTCACTCTGCTCAAATGTGAATGTATTCAGGCTTGTTAATTCAGTGTTGCTAGTCTACTAAATGAATAACCAAGCAGAGATGTCCAGAATGTTCAAGAAAGGCAAAAAGACAAAAGAAGGAGTATTAATATGCAGAAGATTGAACACATCTAACGCATTGTAGGGCGTCTCTGGAAGGATATTGTATTGTTCTTATCAGGAAATAGAAAACTGGAAAAGCACAGACTAATTTACTGTGCTATCACTCTAGCAGGGAGCCTGTGAGAGGCTTAGGTACAAAACTATTCACTTTTCTTCTTTGCAGGGCGAGTTACAAGTCTTAAAATAAAAGTCTGTGCTGCTTTGAAGCTTACATTGACCATGAACTACGTCTCCGGCAATGCATGTCAAATTTTTAGTTCGCTTTGTGGATTTCCCCGTTCAAATTCTGCCTACAGAACAATCTAGAGTGGTGGTGGTCTAGTGGTGGGTACTTGCCTATGGACCTATGGTTCAAGAGGTCCCCGGTTCGAATCCCACCTCTGGCACTACCACCACTGGGTCCCTGAGCAAGACCCTTAACCCTGAATTGCTCCAGGGGGACTGTATCTGTAATTAGGACATGGAAGTCGCTCTGGATAAGAGCGTCTGCTGAATGCCGTAAATGTAGAGCACTGTTCTAGATTCATGTCTCCTTTCACACTGTTTGAGAATGTTCTCCCTCCTCAGTGTGTTAAACTTAAATGTACTATTTTCTAGAATGTTTTCACGAATCACTCTGTTTCACACTGCTTTCTTGTTAATATTGTTCTAGAGTAGATTCTTCAGTCTGTAAAGGTCTACCAAGGAAATGGGGTCTTTAAAGACATTACATTATAAATGCACTGTTTTCCAGCTGTGGTGTTTTATAGTGTGATGTTCTAAAATTCATCTTGGGCAGCGGTGGTCTAGTGGTTAGGTACTAGGCACCAGGATTTGAAGGTCATGGGTTGGAATCCCAGACCAGTAAGTTGCCCTGAGGCACCCTTGAGCAAGGTACCGTCCCCATCACGGCTTCCTGGGCACTTTCAATAACTCAACAGTGGCACACGTGTGTTTTATATAAAGAGGCTGCATTTCGTTGTGGTTCACTATGTGCTGTGCCGTGTTTCACAATGGCAAATAATCACTTTCACTTTAAAATGTAAAAAGCAAATGCTTTGGGAAAGAACCAGAATTGGGTTCATGATACATTCTCCAAAACAGTGAAAGTGATATTTTGAATGGAACTTTTTCCCCCATTCCTCCAAAATACATTACTCTATCTGCTGTCCTGCGTTAGTGCTTCTCATGCATCACAGTCTCCTATGATCGTGTCATTGAAAGGCAAAATAATGGATTTTTTTAAAATAGAAGAATGGAGTACTAATATCAAGTGAACAGTGATGACCTTTGTGTTTTCCAGTAATGAAGCATGTGCTCAGTACACACATGCTGTAAGACCTGCCACCATGGAAACCAGCCAGGTAGATGACTAAGGATGACAACTGATTGCATTTGTTCATAATCCCTTCCTCACTGGTGTCCAAAAATCAGTGTAATAATGAATGTGTTATATATTGGCCTATTATCACATGTTTTACAGTCTGAACGGTCTGGGAAGTAATCAGTTGCTGAAGATCACCCAAGCCACAAGATACCTCTTAATTACGTCAGAAAAAAAATTAAAGAAGAAATAAAATATTATAGAACAAAAAATATTTTACTATGTATCTGTATGCTGTCCCTACACATTTTCTCAATATTCTATTGGCATGTATAAAAAATGATACATTTATTTTAATATAATTGGCATGATGAATTAAACATGAAAATAATTTTGTTTCCATCACAGTTTTAGAAAAATGTTTTATGTAATGATTCCTGCATCATTCTTCATGAAGTTTCTTCACCTCCTCCTGTGAGCTACAACTCTCAAGTGTCATTTATCTGCTTTGGGATGTGAAAATAAAAATCAGCACATACACTAACAAACCTTTGATGAGCGTTAGAATGCATTTCACTTGGAGGGATGGAACAGCTTTCAGAAAAGCCAAGACTTGTTGATTCTGTTGTTAATGAGTCCTGTATGTTGCCTTAACAGTTAATTGACAGTAATATATTAAGTGTGTTTATATTTTTCTTGCCCTTATCCATAATACAGTCCTTGTAGGATTCAATAGACATTTACTGCCACAACGACCTGCAAGGTGTGCAGTTATGAGTTTTACTGCAGCGTTTCAATGTGTGTGGAGTGATGGAGAGAGTGCAGACAGGATTTCACCTACACTGTGTGTGTGCGTGCGTGCGTGCGTGCGTGTGGGTGTGTGTGTGTGTGTGTGTGTGCCTGAAGTAATTAGTTTCACAGACATAATGTTGGAGCTCAGGGAGGAAGTATTAATGAGGTTAAACAGGCTGTCTGGTTCCCAGCAACAGGTTCTTCTCTCCCTGCTTAACGATCAGCTGCAACATAGCCATATTCCACAAAACATCTTAAACAAACAAAGGGAAACATGTGAAAGTGACTATTTCTCATGATGACCACTACACTATACCACATTTTAACCACTACACTATATTTTCTTTAGTCAGTAGGAAATTAACATCCTCTTTTTTATAGCAATATTTTACCCGCTATCAGTCTGCATCATACTCACATATAATTATCTCATTTTTACTGGAGTGCCTCTTTCACATGGAGAGAGAGAGAGAGAGAGAGAGAGAGAGAGAGAGAGAGAGAGAGAGAGAGCGAGAGAGAGAGCGAGAGAGAGAGCGCACTGAAATCAGGCTGTATTGTCACCATTTATTTATTTATTTATTCACTTATTCACTTATTTATTTTGCATTTCATTTTATTAAATTTTTTTTTGTTTGTCTATCCAGATTACTATGCCTAAAAGACTCATTTATGTAAAAAAATTAAGTAAAATAAAAATATTTTGGTTAAATGTTCGAAACTCTTAGAACAGTGAGCTTCCCAGTGAAAAAGACCCTATAAATATACTGGGGCAACAGTGGCCTGGTGGTTAGGGAGTTGCCCCAGATCAGAGGATTGTGGGTTTGAACCCCTTACCGGTGGGTTGCCCTGAAGTACCCTTGAGCAAGGTGGCATCCCTGTCGACTCCCTGTGATAGGCTGGCGACCTGTCCAAGGTGTGTCCCTCTCCTTTGCCCTGTGTGAGCTGGGATGGACTCCAGCACCCCCCTGCAACCCAAATTAGGACAAGCATCCCAGAAAATGACTGACTGACCATTGAGGAACGTTTCTCCAAGTTTGTGGCACTTGGCAGCTCAATACAAAAAGTTTTTCAGGGAATCTTCTCAATGTGCCAAAGATAAGACATAAAATAGAATTTATTCCACCCACAAGGGGATTCTTAGAAATATATGAAGAAAAGAGTGGTGGTGGAAGACTTTTGCTCAAACATAAAACACTGTCTTCTAAGGATAATGGTTGGAAAAACGCTGCACAAAAGAAAAAAGGGACAACTATCTTTTTTATTTCTTCTCGGATGTGGTGGATGGGCAGTTGTGTAAGAGTTTACCAGAAATCTGAAGAAAAGTCTCTCCGTTCCTGACTTCAGGAGAACATGTGAGAGCGAGAAAAGCAGAACGTGTGTAGAGTAATATTGTCCTCTGGTGGTGGACAAGAGAGTAGCAATTTCACTGGACAAAGAAGAAGTTATAGACACATTAATAACTCTCAATGTTTAGTTTTTAATTTATTTAGATAATATTAGGGCGGGGCGGTGGTGCTGAAGCTCATAGGTTCGATTCCCAGGTGGGGTGGTCCCACTGTCCAATGACATGCACATCAGGTGGCTTGGAGATGCTAAATTTGCTGTGAGTGTGTTTTTGTCTGCAAGGGACGGACATCCTGTCCAAAGTATTTCCCTGCCTTTCACCCTGTGGGAGCTTTGAAAGACTCCCACAACCCAAATTAGGACAAGTGGCTCAGAAAATGAGTGGGAGTAGATACTATTATTAAAAAGGAATATCTTCAGTCATGGCAGTGGTTAGCGCTGTACCTTCAGTGGGAAGGTTCTGGGTTCATAACCCAGCAGGGACGTCCTGGGTTCTCTCTACGTCTGCCTGGGTTTCCTTTGCATGCTGTGACTGTGTGTCTGCCCTGGGATGGATTGGGAACCGTCCAGGGGGTTTCTCTGCCTTTCATCCTGTGAGTGCTGGGATTGGCTCTAGCACCCTGCGGGACCCTGGTGGGAACAGTTGCTCAGATGATGGATAGATGATTGGTTACTGAAAAACTGACTAAATGCTCAGTTCAATGAACAGACACACTGAGTTTTACACAACTGAAACAATTAGTTTATCTAATTTGTAAATGATCATCTTCTACCCTTGTTCATTCCCAAGCGGTTTGTGTTACTGTGCCTTTCAGATTGTAAATGATCTCTGTTGTGATTGGACGCCCACATCTATACTTTCTTCCAAAAAAAAAAAAAAAAAAAAATGCCAGGCCCCTTCAAACTTCACCATGAAAAACAGAGCTCACTTCCTGTGGGCTGAACAGGAGTGGATGTTTGTGACATCACACCTACATTTTCATGTTCCCCATAATATCAGCCCTTTAAAACTTTGGAAAATCAAGGCCTCCCCAAATAAAAATGTTAACACAGAAGCATACACACTTCCGGACTCTACACAAGGTGGAGAAATGATAACAGGGTCACACATGGGTTTTGAAACTTTTATTTAAAAAATAAAATAGAAAAAAAAAAGTACATAAAAATACTGAAGAAAAACAAAAGGAAAAAGACATTCCTCTGCATGACCTCTCGAATGCTGGGTGGCCACTGGGAGGGCTTTCAGTTTTGAGATTGAAGTTCAGCAGTGCTTTTTGGCCGCTGTGAAGGTACAGATGTCCGCAGAAAATCATTTTAAATCGCTCACTGACATTGAGAGTAAGAGAGTCACACTGGAGGTAACAGTACGTGGCCACCAAGGTGAACACACACCAGCCCGTGTGAGTATTACTGATGCACACCAGGGTGACGGCATGAGCTCCATACGAGCAGCTTGTTGCCAAACCACTCAAATAGATGGTGGTTCTACCTAAAAGCAGATTCTGCCGTTATTCTGTGGTTATATAGATGCAATATGGCAAATAGGTGGGTAAGGTCAAAGGTCAAAGGACACTCCTGCAGCTTCGACTGGGTGTGCGTGCGTGTGTGTGTGGGTGTGTAAAGGGTCTCTGTGTAACAGGTATGACGTTGTAAAAGCACTTCACAGATAGTAAAAGTCATTCCATACAGAGCAGGCATTCCACAGTCTGTTTTTGGCAGTTGCCACATACAAGGTTTCAGCGTTGTTGTAACAGCAATGGAGGGGGAGAGAGGGGAGAGAAAGAGAGACACCGAGAAAATAGGTGCTGAAAGAGAACAAGGAACGAGAGAGGGATAGAAGCGGTGAGAAAAATAAAGGTAGAGAAACATCTGAAAAACGAATAGAGGAAGAAGGAGAGAGTGAGAAAGAGATAAAAGGAAAAAAGTGGAGGGAAATAGAGGGGTAGAGAGAACAGGAATAGAAAGAAGGAAAAAGAGACCGATAACCAAGTGAGAGGGAAGAGAGAGAGAGTGGGAAGACTAAAATGAAAAAAAGAAGGAAGGAATGAGAGAGAGAGAAAGTAAAGACAACATCCAACTGCTGCCAAAACAAGTTGTAAAGTCTTTTTCATTTTTTCCCCTTTTGCGGTCATCCGACTGAACCTGCCTACAGAAAGTGAACCTTGATTAGCCAGTTGAGTAACAACGTCCTGCTTGGACAGGGCTGAGACTGCTTTTATCTCCAGCAGGCTCCTTCACAAGAGACAAAGGGCGAGAGGCTCGAGAGGAACTTCACTTTGCATAGTAACAATAATCTGTATGCCTGCAACACAGCCAGTACAGTTTAGTGTGCCAAATACAGACAGAAACCATACAGTACAGTACAGGAATCAGGACAGAAATCATAACTGGAATTTAAAGAAATATCAAGGCAATACAATAAAGTACCTGGAAAAGCACATTAAAGATTCCAGAAAGGAATCAGAGTAAGTTTCCCTTTATCGCTCCTGTCCAACATGGTGCGGCAAATACAGGTCACAGGATCTGTTTCTCAGACCCAGATTAAGCCCAAGTCTGGACTTAATGGCCTATAAGAAGGAAAAGACTGTTGACTTGGCAGGTAGTCACCAGACCTGACCTAACCCTTGTCCACTAAACCAGCCTAGGAGTTTGAGAGACACTGCATTGCACTGTTTAAGGAGGTCACTAAGCCTCCCTGCACCCCTCATTACTTAAAAGGGAATAACATGCGCGCGCGCACACACACACACACACACACACACACACACACACACACACACACACACACACGGGCCTTGAATTCTGGAAAATAGGCTTCTTTGGCTGTCGCACAATGATATTTTCAGCCAGTGATTTCCTGCCAGGCTATAGATAAGACAAGTATATATTTAGGGTCCACCCCACACACACACACACACACACACACACACACACACATATATATATGTAGACACACAAACAAAATTAAGAACAAAAATCAGAAGATATTAAAAGAAAATAAAAGGTAGCTGGAGAATCCGGGACCAATCCTGGAGACCTCCCTGAAGAGGTTCCTGCTTGATAACATCTTTTCCAGGGGTGTTTCCCACAATCCAGCTGGATAACTTAAGGCCAAAGTCAAGCTTGTCCAATAAGAATAGATTCGGGGTTAATTCCTATCAGAAAATCCACAACTTTGAGCTTAAGTTCTCTGCCTAACCGAAAAAACCTCAGATGAATTCACTGGATCAGGGTTCTGGAGCTGAGTTTTGCAGGAAGGTAAAGGTCTAGGAGCAGGTGACATCTGTTCCTGGAGACGTGGCACCACCTCTGATAAAAATCGTTCCACAGAATTAAAGAACAAGCATTCAAAACACACACAACTCAAACTACCAGCAAATACATTTCAGTGCCTGGATCCTTTCTGAAGGGGGAAGGAACAAAAAGGCCATTAAGGTCCAACAAAATTAAAAAGAAAAAGAAAATCACTAAAAACAAAACGGCCAGAGCTCATCAACATGTCCTCAGAAAAAAAAAAAGTTAAGAAATTATTGCACAAGTAACCCACTCTGTGTCACCCAGTCTTACATTTGTGCTCACGTTGACACACACAGACTCTCAAGGTGCACAAAACTCACTTTGCCAAAAAGCCTGACCCATAATGCAACAAATGATACAAAAACGAAGTCTCTAGCATGTCCTGTCTGTAGTTGTCCTCTTAAGTCCAAAAAAAATAACAATTATATTAATAAAAAATGAACTCACACAGAAAAAGTACAAAGAGTGGGAAGAAGGAAACAAAAACAGGCTTTGCTTGTGACCAGGCGTCACAGCGTGGATGGCTGAGGAGCTTCGTTTTCGGAAGCGTCCTCTAGTGGACAAAAAAAAAAAAAAAAAAAAAAAAAAAAATCATGCAGAGATTGAGTGGTAGAGTAAAAGTAGCACCACCATGACCACAGCTACTGCTGGGGCAGGAACCGCTGGTCTCTCTGTCCAATCCCCATCAGCCGAGGGGGGACTTTCGAGTTCACAACATTTTAAAGATGGGTGAGGACGAGGAAGAGAAGGATTACAGGAAGGCCTGGGTGCGCCGTTTAGTTTATCTGCTGACACTGGCCGGTAAACTGTCCCTCTTCCTGCGGCGGCCCGGGTTGCGGTTGTACTGCATGTGGCCTCGGTTGGCCAGGACTGGACTGTGCAACACCGCAGGGTTATGGAAGCCCTTCAGGGGGAACTTAAGACCTACCTGGTAGACACACGAAAAGAAAAACCCATAACAAATTACATTTTCATTAAGAGCAGAAGATGGAAAGTGCATAATGATGGCACTCCATTGCATCGATGCTAAAACCTGTAATATTAGAATAACTTGCTTTTTTGTGATTCACAAAGTTCTACTACACAGCTCTACAACAAAAAAACTTGAAAAACCTTGATATTTTCTGAGGCTTGATGGTTGAGCAGATGTGCTTTAAAAGCCAAATGTTATTTTATATTTAATGTCTGTATAATCAATTTTCTGCCGCTTGTCCCAAACGGGGTCGCGGGGGAGTGCTGATGTCCAACCCAGCGCACACAGGGCGAGGACAGGGGACGCACCCTGGACAGGTCGCCAGCCCATCGCAGGGAGGAGCGGGACGGGGACGGCACCTTGCTCAAGGGTACCTCAGGGCAACCTGTTGGGAAGGGGTTCGAACCCCTGATCCTCTGGCAGACGCCCTAACCACTAGGCCACCGCTGCCCCTGTCTGTATAATATTAAATAGAATTTATATTTTTATAAAAGTAAATATATTTTTTTAACCAGCTGATGTAAACCAGCTGTTGTTTTTTAACCAGCTGTTGTACAGTTTATGCACCTATACAGCCTTCACGACATGATTATATCTGCTATGACATAAGCGTACCTGTCTACCAGGTAAAATGTGGATAGGAAGATTCCCCGCCATTGACACTGCCACCTGGGAAGAAAAAATTGTAAAAAATTAAAAATGAAAAAAACTCCTTCAGTTTATTTTTAGTGCAGAAAAGGCTTACCCATCAAAAAAGAAACCAAAACAGCACATTCATCATGAACTGGCCAATTCGAAAACCTTGAGCCATACAAAAAGGATCGGTTCAGGAAAAGAGAAAATATTCCCACTTTCTCAGATGATGGTGGTGGTGATGATCTACTGGTAGGATACGGAGTTATGGACCAAGTAGTCGCAGGTTTGAGTCCTGCGTCCACTACCATCACTGGGTTCCTGAGCAAGACGCTTAACCCCAGGTTGCTCCAGGGGGGAATATCCCTGTGGTTAAGAAATGTAAGTTGCTCTGGATGAGAGCATCTGCTAAATGATCTAAATGTTTTGAAATCAACATTTTATGAGTGGAATTACATTCATTTAGATGATAAAAGAGATCCACAATGTGAGGACTTCCTCGTGAACCACTAAACATTATACATAAGGTTGACAGCCTGGAGCTAATAGTGCCACTGCATATTTTTGCCAGTAACTATGCTGTGACTATGCACCTGCAGTAACTATGCACCAGTAACTATGGTGGTCTAGTGGTAGGATACTTGCCTATGGACCAATGGATCAAGAGGTCCCAGGTTCGAATCCCACCTCTGGCACTATCACCACTGGGTCCCTGAGCAAGACCCTTAACCCTGAGTGTCTCCAGGGGGACTGTCCCTGTAATTAGGACATGGAAGTCGCTCTGGATAAGAGCGTAATAATGTAAATGTTACTAATTTTTAAAAGGCGGCCAATCCTCCGTCTGGATTTGGAAAAAGAAGCAAATCACACGTTTATAGCTGTCAAGCTAGAGAGGCGGGATGCTCTTTGGCTGCACCGACCTGGTTGGTGGGTGGCACCGTGAGCTGAGCGCTGTTGGTAGCTTTACTCATTCCTATTGGCAGCTCAGCAGGCAGCGTGCCCAGGGCCAGTGTCTGCAGAGGACAGGACGTCACTGCAGGAGCTGCATTGGGAGTACAGTCTGAGTCCTGGAGGGGGAGAGAGAGAGAGAGAGAGAGAGAGTGAGAGAGCGAGAGAGACAGCAGACAGGCAAAAAAGAGACAGAGAGAGAGAGAGAGAGAGTTAGGACAGGCAGGCAGACAGGGAGAGAAAGGGAGAGACAGGCAGACAAAAAAAAAATAGAGGAAGAGAGGTAGAAAGAAAGGCAGACAGCAGACAGAGAGAGGCAGATAGAGAGAAACACAGGCAGACGACAGTCAGCAAATAAGTGAGACAGGGAGAGAGATAGAGAGAGGTGGGGGGTTGGGACAGGCAGACCAACAGAGAGAGAGAGAGAGAGAGAGAGAGAGAGAGAGAGAGAGAGAGAGAGCGCGAGCTGAAGTGACTACATAAGGCTGAAAAGGAGTCCCAGCCCCAATAACTCTAATGAGTTAAATATGAACTCTCTTGTCTGATCAGAAAAATTCCGTAAAAATTTTGCCTGGTTTTATGGCATTAAGTCAAAAGTGAAGATTATTTAACCTTCCTCACATAAACTCCTGTCTGACTGGCATGACTTCTGTCCTAATAAACTAAGAAATCCTGCTTGTGAAGTCCCGACTCTGGAGCAGAGGTTTAAGGCTTACGATATCACTGCCGGACAGCGAGGAGGCGGAGGAGTGCTGCTGGGGGCTGGACAGAGACATGGACATGGGTGAGTCTGTGCTGTTTGGAGAGACGGAGTCCCTCTGCTGCTCGTCCACACCCACACCCAGCAGAGCGCCAGGGTCCGTCTGATCCACCGAGTCTTTAGGAGCTCCACCTTTAAGCACACATGCACAGCCAGACAATGGTATTATTCCATTTCTTTGAAGCCTAATATGATTTGGTAAGAACAAGAATGACTTGAATTAAAATGGTGTTTATACCTGATTCCATGACACCTTTAGTTACAAAAAAATAGATATTTTTTCTAAAAAATCCTATTTACCCCTTAGAATATCCAAGGAGCTTTGGCTGTGTTTGCACTACTGTGTTTAAAGTACTGATGTATTGAAATATTAAAAATTAAATAGTGTTATAAACCAAATATATAGTGACTGCTGGCTTAGTATGTTTGGTATGCTACATTTTCAGTATTTCATTTTTTAATATTTCAATTCAAATCTACTTTAATGCCTCCACTTTAGTGACTATTTACATGTGGGACTTTTAAAAGGACTAAATTCCACTCCAAAAAAAGCAGACTTTCCTCACATCCCAGTGAAGCAAACTATGCCATTAGTAAGAGCTCCTGCGGTCACTGCTCCAAAGGTTACACACACCATATCAGAACCAGTGTTGTGCCATAATAAAAGCCATCCATCATGTTTAAGCTCATTAATGACGAGTTAAGAAAGTGGATGGTGGACAGACTGCTGAGCGAGCAACAAACACTTCCCCTGTCACAGACAAGTGACATTCTGCAGAGGTCCAATTTGATTTCCAGCCCTGATCAGCATTTTAACCAGCTGGGATTCTTCTGGAAGACAATTTTGGATGCCACCAAAGAAATGTGCGCCAGATTCAGTTTTATTTGAACTGAGGGGCTGATTGCCTTCCGATCTAAGACTAGGCTGATCCAAAAGTGGAAATACAGCTAACAGGTTAGCCAGCTCACTGGTTGATAGGCTTGGAGTTCAAGAACTTAATTGGTTCACTGAAAAACAACGATGTAAGCACATGTCAACAATGAGTGTCACCTAAACATCTCACGCACTTCAGAAAACAGTTTACTGGTCTTGCTGCAAGTAGCAGAAAATCCAAATCTCGAGTAGATCCCCAATTATCTATCTATCTATCTATCTATCTATCTATCTATCTATCTATCAATCATGTGGAAAAGTATTATTAATATGTATTGAACACATCAATGTTTTTCTCAGTAAATATATTTCTAATGAGCCTATTGACCTGAAATTTACACCAGATGTTGGTAAAAACCCAAGTAATCCACACATACAAAGAAATCAAATCAAATAAGTCCATAAAATGTGTAGTAAAGTGACACAGGGAATAAGTATTGAACACGCTTACTGAAATTTACTTTATACTTAGTAGAAAAGCCTTTGTTGGTAATGAAAGCTTCAAGACGCCTCAGATATGGAGAAACTAATCCCATTTCTCAGGTGTGATTTTGGCCCGTTCTTCCACACAAACGGTCTTCAAATCTTGAAGGCTCTGGGGATCTCTTCTGTGAACTGTGACCTTCAGTTCTTTCCATAGATTGTCAATTGGATTCAGGTGAAGTCAGGTGACTGACTGGGCTAACCTAGCAGCTTTATTTTCTTACTCTGAAAGCAGTCCTTGACTTGACAAGTTTCCTTGACTGTGGGTTTGAGAACATTGTCTTGTTGAAATGTCAACCATCATTTCACCTTCAGCATCCTGGTGAATGGCCACAGATTCTTATCAAGAATGTCCCGATGCATTTCTCCCATCATCTTTCCTTCAATTATATGACGTCTGCTAGTACAGTATGATGAAATACAGCTCAGCATCGAGATGTTTCCACTTCCAAACTTCTTCTCCAGTTCATCATATTAATTAATTAACTGATCAAATTAATTAATTCAACAATTTATCCGGTATAGGCTGAATTCCCAAATTGCAATTTATGCCACAGATTATGCACTATTTTGGAGTTTAACTCTAATGCGGTAGTTCATTAAGAGTCATTTGAGATTCAACTCCATTATGGGGAACAGAGATAGTCATTTGATGGTGCTGCATATATAGAAGCTCAAATGATGGTCGTTAGTGGTGATTTGTTGAGCATAACTTACTTGTATAAACTGATGTTTCTGCATGAAACACTGCAATATTTATTTAGAATATAATCAAAGCTAATTCATTAATGCTGAACTTTTAAAGTGATGACCAGTTTCCTTATTCAGCAGTTTATGGTTGTCTGACAACAATAATGTATAATAAACTGTATTTCTCGGTAGAATAATTATTTATTGTGAATATTGTGAAAATAAATACGTTATTTTCGAAGTGTCTGTGAGTTTTATCAGAATTTGTGATGAATACAAGCCACTTATGATGCATAACAGTGATTTTCTTCACAGGTAGAGGGATTTTAAATCCCAGCAAGCTTACCGCCATGCTTTTCTGAATGGGAAACTTGCTTGCTGCCCCACTTTTGAACGATCCACTCCCTGTAGTCGAGCACCTCCTGGGTGACCTTAATGATGCGTCCCAAAGTGCTGCCACAACAGAGCAAACAACAGCAGAGCGGTTACACACCAATGAGGCAACACTGCAGCGTTCAGCCACGCAGGCAGCTAGTGAAGGTTTCTCCCACCTGTCGCTGTCTTTGTTGGGGTAAGAGTTTGCGAGCGGCGACACGGCATGACTGAGGACGATGTAGGCGTAGTCAAAAACTTGCTTCACCTGCATGGCTCCGTATGAGCTCCTGCCGACATCATTGCCTGGAAAATCATCAGGAAGAATGATTAGAGCGAAAAGTTCCCAGGGTTTAATCACATTTTCAACAGTGTAACTGGGAGAAGTGTGGAGAACAATGTAGATATGATTGCATGAAGAAATATTACATAAAGAACACTGCGGAGTGATTTTATTACAGAGAAACACACACACACCACACACACACGTATGTGTGTTTTACATTATGTATATATATATATATACACACACACACACACACAATACTGTGCAAAAGTTTTAGGCAGTTGTGAAAAAATGCTGTGTAAACAAAGAATGCTTTCAGAAAATGGAAGTGTCTATCATTTATTTCATCAATCACAAATGCAGGAATGAACAAAGAGAATCTAATCAAATCAATATTTAAAATTCACCCTTCGCCTTCAAAACAGCATTTTTCTTTCGTTGGCTCACTTTGCATTTTGCAAACTGATAAAAATGAACAATCATTATTTATATTTCTAAAAGCATTCTTTGTTTACAGCATTTTTTCACACCTGCCTAAAACTTTTGCACAGTGTGTGTGTGTGTGTGTATATATATATATATATATATATATATATATATATATTATATATATATATATATATATATATATATATATATATATATATAGTAATTTAATTCACTAATAGCAGCAAAAAGAAGAAACTAGTTTTCAGAACATTATGAAAAAAGTACATTCAAAATTGGATGGATGTTGTGGATGTTGTTGTTTGAAGGAGGAAGATGCAGAGGACAGGAAGAAATGGAGATGCTGACCCACTGTGGCGACCCAACGCAGCTGTTTTTCTGTGTAATAAAATGTACATTAATGGCATTTAACAGATTCTCTTATCCAGAGCGACTCGTCCTAATTACAGGGACAGTAATATCCTAATTACAGGGACAGTCCCCCTGGAGCAACTCAGGGTTAAAGGTCTTGCTCAGGAACCCAATGGTAGTGCTAGAGGTGGGATTTGAACCTGCGACCGCTTGGTCCATAGATCTATAGGCAAGTATCTACCGCTACACCACCACCACTCCCATAAAATGAACAGGAGCAGCCCAAAAGAGTGACGTTTGACAGGGCACTACTGGTAGAAATCTTTCATATTTCTGTAAAACTGTACCGTTCTGAAATTTACAAAGGATTTCTCAATGCCGTCTTATAGTGGGACTCAATGTTGTGCTAGAGAACAACCTGAACTGTGTATCCTGGTTTATGTCAATACAATCACAGTAATGCCTTTATGCTTAGTTACAAAAGGAATATGAAGTTTATATTACAACTGTCTGTTGTCTGCACTTGTTGCCTAGTCTTGTCTTATGTTGTCTTGTGTGCAGCACCGGAGTCCTGTAGGAACGCTATTTCATTTCACTATGTACTGCGCATATGGCTGAAATGACAATAAAATCCTACTTGACTTGACTTGACTTGATATCTAACTGTAATTATTTCACAAAACACCAAATAAATCTAGTAGAATTACACCAGTAATATATTCAGCAGTGAAACGGCAATGATTCATTCTTATTTATTCTGCCTAAAGAAGGATAACAAGCCCACACATGCTGATGAGGAGCAAACGAGCACCTGGAAGCAGAGGGTCCTCTATGCAGAGCATGGAAGGCCTGTATCCGTTGCTCATGGCCTTCATGATGTCCTCTTTAGCCATGTACGCGCCGCCATTCTTTATCCTGATGCCCGTTTTCAGGTAGTTGAAATGCCTGCCATACAGCTCGAAGAACTCAATGAGCAGAACACCCAAGTTCATGTTCGGAGTTTGGGCATCGAACCGTGGGTGGAGCTGTGAGACAAAAACCGGCAGGAATGAAAATCTCGAACTTCTTGCACAAGACCACGAAACCAAACTCTCACGTACTCCAGATCAAAAAGACATAATAATGGCAAAATGAATGTGCAGGCGGTCAGTTTACACTCAGTAGGTGTGCGACGTCTGCTAGCCAGGTTTGCAATTCGAGTTGCAGCCAAACAGCAGTTAAGTGAAAGTGATTATTTGTCATTGTGAAACACAGCACACAGTGAAACACTGCGAAATGCAACCTCTGTATTTAACTCACACACACTTTGCAGCAGGAGGCAGCTATTGAAAGCACCTGGGGAGCAGTGAGGGGGACGGTACCTTGCTTAAGGGTACCTCAGGGCAACCCACTGGTCTGGGATTTGAACCCATGACCATACAATCCTAGTCAATTCTAGATAAAAGCAAAAAATGTATTTTGCTTCCAAAGACCCAGACTTTCTTTATTTTAATATACTGTTGAGGAACAGTTCTCCAGCCTTCATAAAGAATGTAGTTTTTGGCCTAACATAAGATATGAAGCATTGAAAAAACAGGTGCAGATGATTCCAGATGATCAGAAGATTAGTTTACTGCTGAGGCTGACTGGTTAGAACCCCTTTATCTAGAACCTTGTGTCTTTAGGTACCTTTGCAGCCTGTTTGTCCCCATTTATTTAATTTCATCTACTCAATATGCCAAAAATAGGGCAGTTTGACAGGCATTAGATTTTTTTGTACCAACAAGGTCATTCCCCAGCTAAATATAAAGAAATTCTAAGGTGGCTCAAGGCTTTGCAAAGGCTTTTTTCTCAATAAATGTTGTCCCAACACTTTTGCATGTTTGGTGCTACACATGTTTGCATATGTTCCCATTTTACATTTATAGTTTTTAGCCCAGCGTCATCAGGTAATGAAAAACAGACTTGCCTACATGGTTTCTGAAGCAATCAGACATACTGCGATCTCTAAAAATTGGCAAAAGTTATTATTTTTAAAGTGTCTCACTTGCAGAAAGCTGATGACCATCAGGATAAGACTGTAGGAACTGATGCCTCCAGTGAAGACTTCATTGAGGTCTCTCTGCAGGAGGAACTGCTTCAGAATGAAGATCAAGTACGGCAGCACCGTGTACTTCTGCAAGATGGTTGAAAAAATGGAAAGACTTTAGACAACCCACACATACAGCAGGAGGGACAGGTCAGCCAATGGAGGAACAAAGGCCCAGAGCTGAGATCTGAACAGAAAGGTAAAGAAAGCTTCATTTCACACGGGACGGCGCCATCTGTTCAATCACAGAGCAGCACCATCATTCTGGCTCAAACTCCAGAACAGTAGGAGCTGAAAGTGCAGTAGGAACTGAAAACAGAAGTAATTTTAATACATAATGCAGAGCGTCTTCATGTGCATTTGGCTATATATATATATATATAATCATGATTGATGACACCACTGCAATGAGTAGAACTACGGCATTAGGAAAGGAAAAAAAGTATGATCAGTGAGACATGAATTAAGCAGTAATTTACGATTTACAGGAAATCTTGTTGTTAGAGAGCTTCTAGTTAAAATGAAAGTTTTTCCATATATTTGACCTTTTGTTTCGGCACAACTCGGCAGTCCACAATATTATATTCCTAATTAGGTGACATTAGATGAGAAGCATAAGCAACATCAGACTAATTAGTCTATTAAAGAATTTCGTCATACTCTTGTTTTCTGTTTTAGGATAAAACCTCTTCTGTTTGCTGGAGTATAAAATATTATTACTTTGTACATTATTATATATTTATTATATGTTATACATATTGCTTGTTTTTAATGAATGATACACGTATAAACACGTAATTTGCAGAACCCTGAGAACTTTGCACGAACTACACCCACGCTCATCCATTAACACGTCTCCCACAGCAGGATAAGGCCTATGAGTTTGACTGGCTGTCCAATGTTAATGTGTGATCTTAAAACGAAGGAAACGCGTGCCACAAACACGGTATTGCAATCCCACCGCCACTGAAATTTCAGGCTACATTCTTCTGTCCTTAGTCAACCATTCCAAGATGCTACATGCCCAATGCAAGTCCAATAAACACCTGGAAAAACGAAGCCTCAAACAATCTGAGGCGTTTAAATGCCCCGCTGTGTACATTTGCAATGTGTTGCGCAATCCTCCTACCCCTACATTGACCAAACAAACCCCCAAAAACTGTCCAGTCATGGAAATTAGCCTGGATTTCTTATAAATGGTCTCAGTCAGTGGCCAGTTTTACCTTCACATAATCTTTGATGAAGCGAGCCGCTTTCACCCCAGTCTCCACGTTGAAACTGATGTCCACTTTCACCTCCGTCTCCTGGTCTGTCAATTTGATGATTGGTACCTTTAAAAAAATCAGAATTCATTTCCAGTGGATTCTGCAGACTTATAAATGCAATGCTCAGTTTTTTCCTCATCCAGATCAGTGTATTTGGTGACATTTCCAGGATGCTTCTCTACCTTCACCCCTATAAGCTGCGGCTCCGTCACCACCCTGCGAGGATAAGCGGCCCGGATGATGCATGTATAGATGTCAGATTCTTTGTCATATGCTGGCAGTTTAAACAAATGCTTGGCATGCACAGATGTTTAACAACTGTTTTCAATTAGTTTGTTCTTTGCTGCTCAAATAAAGAACCGCAAAAAAGGGATAGTCCACATTTTCCACAATATGCAACAGAGGCATCATTTCAAACATCTTTTGGAGGAAATAAGTGGAGAAGAAAAACATGTCATTCTTTATTTTCATTGCCCCTTAAAGATATTATACAGAGAGTTTTATTATTAACAAACTATCTGCTGAAACTGAAATGTTTTGGGTTAAGCTGAGTTGTTGTATAAGATGCAATTAACAGATATTTAGATGAAAGTGAGACAACAACAAGCTGAGCATCTCCAACGCATCTACAGTGGACCATCAACTTAAAGTGTAACACAAACAAATCCATCCATTACAGATGTTTCCAACAGATGTTTGATTGACAAGGTGCAACAGTTACTGTGCATTGTGCATGGCACAACAAAACCTCTGCTTTTCACCTACACACACACACCGTGCAGCAGGGGGCAGCCATATCCAGTGCCCTGGGAGCAGTGATGGGGACGGTACCTTGCTTGAGGGTACCTCGGGGTAACCTACTGGTCTGGGATTTGAACACATGACCTTCCGATCCTGTGGCCTAGTCCCTAACCACTAGGCCACCACTGCCCCTCCTGTTTAAGTGTTTGACAATGTTTTCTATCCTTGAAGGGGATTTTTTTGATAATACTACGCAACAATTACTCAGATAAACCCATCTTTAAGAGCCATGCTGTGTCCTGTTAAACCTTTTGAGTTTAAAGTCATTTCATAAGTCTTGGGGTATGCAAGAGCAGTGTTTCCAAAAATGGCCCTAGGTGTGGTCAAAGGCTGGATGTTGTTAAGAAAGTTTTGGGGCTTTAAATGTCTGCAGTTGTGCTGAACATCTGGGCAGAGAGGCTGATGCATCCATCACGTTAACACAGTACTGACCTTTATCCACTGATATTAGTGAGACTACTGGTGAGTTCACTCGCTTGGTTTCTGCATTTTAAACCAGTAACATCTTATTGGATATCGGCTAAGATTCTAAAGTGAAGTGAAAGTGACTATTTGCCATTATGAAATACAGCACAGCACACAGTGAACCACAAAGAAAGGCGTCCACTGTATTTAACCCACACACATGCAGCAGTGGGCAGACATATCCTGCACCCGGGGAGCAGAGATGAGGAGGGTACCTTGTTCAAGGGTACCTAAGGGCAACCTATTGGTCTGGGATTCAACGATCCTGGGGCCTAGTCTTATTCCAGCTAACCACAAGGCTGCTGCTGCCCCTTCACATTCTCATACAGTATTAAAAAAATGGCTAAAACAACAGACACATACGCTCACTTCACACAGAACTGCTAGAAAGCTTAGGGATCATCTAAAAAGTTCAGTGCTGAGGCAGGGGAAGGTAACTTGTTAAGGAAACACTGCACTGGAGCAATAATGGCTCAGTGGTGGTCTAGTGGTCAGGACCCCTAGGGAGAAGGCACTGCAGGCCACTGCTCCTGTTTCTGGTCTGTTTTCGAAGTCATAAGAAACCCTGCATTACTGTGGTTTTTCTGGGCAAAGCCTTGAGGAGCTCAGATTCCATAACATTTTAAACATTTGGCATAATTGCTCCATGAGCCATTTTAGATAAGACTGTTCAATAATGATCTGCTCCATGCTTGTGCTAAGCAAACATCCACATTTCAAAACAGAGCCAGAAATTCCTCTTTTGCAGGAGGATTTGTTCAGGGAACGCTTTGAGTTCGGTCCCTAAACCACATCTTTGGCCTGTTTTGCATTTAAAACCACAGAAGAGTTCACACGGAAGTGGATCGATATCAACCTGCTGATGTGCTTATTTGGAGCATGCCACAATAAATCGCACCCGTTTTAACCAATCACACTTAAAAAGCAGTCCCTCCAGGGCTCGGTTTCATCCGACCAAGTCCACCAAGTGTGAACAAGCCCTTAAAGAAACAACACATTCCTCTGCACACAACTACCACAGTTTCCTCCACATTTCCCGGCGCAGCCTTACAAGATCATTTTAAACCGTGCAGGAATTTCACTTAATGAACTGTGCGGGATCTTGTTGGAATATCCATCATTTTTGTGATTACCTCACAACCAGATTGAAAAAAAAAACCCATCAAGAACAGCTGCTTAACATCGGCGTGTGGCATAAGTGCATGGGAGCAATTAATCTAAAAACAATGAATTGTCTTCTATTGAAATTTGCAATTTAAAAAACTGAATTTTTAAATCACAAGGGCTGCAATTTTATTGATATTCTACATTATCTATGACTATTTCTAACAATAATAATTTAATCATGAGGCATCCAGTGCAGAGCATGTGAATTGGCAGTCTGTTTCAATTCTGATTTTTCCTTTTTTTTTTTTCTAATGGCAAAAAAAGCCTGATATGGCAACTTGCGATTAAAACCCAGGTTGTTAAAATCAAATGAGATATCTTTCATCTAGTTTCTCCTCCATGCCCAGCATTAGTATAGTTATAAATGTAGTAAAATTAATCCCATTTTTGCAGTTACCCGGTGCTGTCCAACAGCAAATCAGTATCAAAATATGAATGATCCAAACCCTAGATCTCTATTTTATCTCCTCTTCCAGCATCATGTTTCTGATTTCAAGATGAAGGAGGGTTTTCTTCTGATGTCACCATCAGTCTCTCACCGTAGCTTTGTCAAGTACTTTGATGGAGTACGGTTCCGCCACGTTGTTTCTGCGGAGGGCCTGCTCCAGCTGCTGTAATGGGGGTCTTTGCCATTTCCCAAACACCACCAAGTCAATGTCACTGCAATAACCACAATAATAAACACTGATCAGGCATTTCAGACGAATTAATACAACGAATCAGGGTTCAGCATAGAATGCTTTGAATACAAGCTCAGCACATTTCCACAAACTGTCCTGCGGGATGACTCAAGCGCTAACTTTATGTAGCTTCTCTTCACGAACAGCTCTGCTCACTACTCAGCTTAAGTTCTACCTGATCAAAGCTACACTGTTGAGTTCGGATGATGAGGTGGTGGCAGCTTCTTGAGCTTGAGGCTGTGGGATTGATCCTCCAGCACTGGCTGGGTCCCCAACCAAGGCCCTTAACCCCAAGCAGTTCCAGGGAGACTCTCCTTGTCATCAGGGAATGTACATCGCTCAGGATAAGAGCATCTGATAAATAATGTAAATGTATACGTAGATGATGAGAGTGAGGTTGAGTGGCTGATGTTGACCTGGCATGACATGGTGTTTGGAGCTAAAGCCTCCTCGGTTACGCTGATGTTCATCTCTCCTAATAATCAGCAGCTCCAGGGAGTTTAGTGAGGCTACAGATGCAAACAGTGCCACCAGCCACAGTGCAGGATTGATTCTGACTAAATGACCCCCTGCTGATAAAACTGATTATAAAAACTGTCCAAAATAGTGACTGCTGTTGGAGTAGCTGAGATCAAACCTGCTGTATTCAGAGCTGTGGCCAGTGCGAAGTTAATCTTGGCTTATTCATTGAGCCAGAAGTGTCAACACTACAATAAAGGTTTGTTTTTCAGCTGTTTAAAAGATAAGAAAATGAAAAAAACACAGGTGCGTGTGGCTGTTAGCTGTTGCTTAGCCACTTTCTAACATAAATGTTCTGAGGTCTCACAGTCCTGATGCAGAAACATCTTAGATTGAGATGGAGAAAAAGATTCTGGAAACCATTTGGCTCTGCTGTGGAAAAGAGGCCAATGAAACATCCTGAAGCAATGAACAAATTTCAGATTGCAGAATGGACGTGTAAATTTATTCGGAGAAAAAGTACTTCTTTACAGGTCCTAGACCTTGGAGGAACCCGAATATGGAGGAGATTATGACAAACACAGCGCTCACCTGGTTGGGAGGTAGAGTCCAGTGCTAAAGCTGCCAAATATTTCAACCTGGAGTGAGAGTGAAAGAGAGAATGTGGGGAGACAGGAAAGAGGGGAAAAGCAATAGAGAAGGGAAAGGAGGGGAAGTGAGGAGAGACAGAGGAGAGAAAAGAAAGCGAGAGAAAGACAGTTCAAGGAGAAAGAGAGACGTGCATTAAAAATTCACTTTCAGGCAACAGTCAGGAGATTTTTTACGGTAAACTCTGCAAGCTGGGTTTGCTTCATTTCTATAAGAAGAACCAATTAACCTGCTGGCTATCGGTATTGAGAAATCTCAATCTGGGCAACTTGAAACATCTGTGAAGAACAAGCCTGGCCATCTGGCCCCAAGCAGTAGATGCACAGTGTGTGCCTTTGTATATAATAACCATCCATTTACTTACGTCAGCGCTTGGCCACTGCTCCTTGATGACTGATTCTATTCGGTCAACCACCTCTTGCCTCATAGTGGCCTCCTCAGGTCGAGGGGACATGAAGTTGTAAAAGTCTATAATCTCCTCATGCAGCCTTGGATAAAGAGACAGAAGAAAGTATCTTTAATTTCTTGAATCAGGACACAGAGGGGTCTCTAAGAGCGTATATTATTTTATTATTTTGGCTCTTTAATATCTTCGAGAAAAAAATACACAGAATTTCGAAAAAGTGAAACAGCTCCCTGTTGGCAGGTAACGATACATTCAGTACAGGGTTCACTCCGAAACTAGCTTCACATCTGGATTTTTGACCATAATTTTACTGAAAAAAAAATACCGAATGTGTCAGACATGGCAGAATTTACTCCCAAGTAAGGAAACAGGAGATTGTTTAACATGGATTGTTGATTGATGAGGGTTGTTTACAGAGTTCAGTGCAACACGTTCAGACATCATGATTAAAGAATGCTCCTTCTCTGTGGTGTATCACGTGCCTGATGCACATGGCCACATTTTTGCTTTGCAGAATCACACGTCTGTCCTCCTTCTCACAAGGTGAAAGGCAGGGAAACACCCAGGACAGGTCACCAGTCCATCGCAGGGCAGACTGGCATGTCTTTGGTGGGAGGAAACCTGAGCTAAAGGAGGAAACCCACACAGACACGGGGAGAACACGTCCACTCCACACAGAAAGGACCCGGACCGTCCTGCCTGGGAATCGAACGCAGGACCTTCTTGCTGTGAGGCGACAGTGTTACCCACCTGTTCGGCCACTAAATAGCCTTTATATTGACTATATAGAACCACTTGTGTACCTACACATCTTACACACTGTTTTTTTTTGGTATTTAGACAGATAGATACATTATTGATTATTGATAAATTTAAATTGTGAAGTGAAAGTGACTTCTTGTCATTGCAAGGTCACAGCACAGCACACAGTGAACCACAATGAAACTGGACCTCTGCATTTAACCCATGCAAACACCGTGCATGCACCGTGTTTTGTTCCGTTTTCTTCTCTTCAAACAAGACCTAATCAAGACTTACACAGTACCGCACACATTAACCGGACAGTCGTATGATTTGCAGAGATTTAAAATGATTGTTTTGGTATTTAAAGGTTTTCAAAACTATATAAAAGACCAAGCAACTGATCTAAAGTAGGGCTCAACATTTAATCATTTCCTGTTAAAATCACAATTTGAAAGATTGCAATTTATATATCCCAAAGGTTGCAACTTTTGGGATTTTTTTGGGAACTTATTTACCCTAAAATAACCCATATTTAAAATTCTTAATGCAAGAGAATAATTATTAAATCTAATAAAGCAGAGTTTTCAAAGTGGTACTCTGGAGATTTACTGTTTGTGAAAGAAGCGCCAGGGTGGGGAAAAAAAGCTTAATTTTAAGAGAATATATTTTAATTGCAAATTTTAAATTCTGGGTTGAAAAAGAAATATGAGATATGATTAGATATGAGTGAATTAGATATCTCCCCCCAGACCATCCAGCCTAAGCCCACAGCAAACCATCCGGTCCTGGAAAAAACTAAAATCAAAGCACTTTTATATGTAAATAATTTCACGAAATATAAAACACCAAAACAGATGCTATACATCCACCAGCCTTAAAGCACTATGGATAGAAAGCGCACCAAGCAGTCTTTGGACGTGTGGGTATCAAACTGGAGCGATTACTACGACATTACAGCTCCACAGAGACATTAATTAGAGCCTGAAAAAGAGCAAGTCGAAAAAGCTACACATCTCTAGTGATCCACGAGAAAGCAGTTATTAATCGAGGTCTTAACTAGACAGCCCTAAACTAGAGCACCACAGAGCAGACAATCTGTTCACAACGAGAACAAAAAGAAGAGAAAAGAGAAAGCCATAAAAAACCATCAGCATGCACATTCCTACACTGGGCTTTACATATCTGACGGATCACATCTGCTGAAAAGGCTCTGGACAAGACAGACGGATCTTCTTGAACCTTTTCTGTTGAGTTCAGAGAAAACTACTGGATAAAATGGGAAACCCTGCCTCCCCCCCTAAGTTAGCCCTTTAAAAGTGCCCTTGAGTTAATACAGAGATGTTTTCCAGACTTGTCAGCGTGTTAAGGCAGAATTTTTAGGGTACACATTCTGGATCGCCAGTTAAGGGGCACTCTAGTCCAAGTGAACAATTTAATAAACCCTACGTCTGTTTTAAATATACCTACACTCCTCCTAAAGCAGTGGTGCCGTAGTGTTTAGTATGAGATGTTCAGGTTTAAAGATGACGACGGGGTGGCGGTGGCCTAGTGGTAGGATACTTGCCTATGGACCTCTGGCTCAAGAGGTTCAAATCCCACCTCTGGCACCACCACCACTGGGTCCCTGAGCAAGACCCTTAACCCTGAATTGCTCCAGGGGGACTGTCCCTGTACCCAGGACATGGAAGTCGCTCTGGATAAGAGCGTCTGCTAAATGCCGTAAATGTAAATGTAAAGATTAGCACCTCCTGATGGTAGATCTTAAGGGAGGGAGGGGACTATGTGTCATTGTGAAGTCTCCACAGAATACAGTGAGCCACAATGAAATGCATTCTCTGCATTTAACCCACAAACGCAGTGGGCCAGGAGGCACAGCCAGTGTTGGGGTGGTACTTTGCTCAGGGGTCCCTCAGAGCAACCTCCTGGTCTGGGATTCCAACCCACGACCTTTGGATCACGGTGTCTAGTCCCAAACCACTAGGCCACCAGTGCCCCACTTTTGGAAAGCTACATCTGGGGCTTGAGGGCGACTGAAATGTTTTCCCTCCACTGGCTGGCAAAAGCAGACAGAAGCCACATATCAAACCTTACTGCTACAAAGAAGAACCTCACGCTTATGTTTATTAGCATTTAAATCAGTAGCTATGTGAGGAATCAGGATTTCTTCATCATTATGAGGTGAACTGGATTGAACAAGGTATTTGCTTAATGCATGCTGGGTATTGTAGTGAGAGAAAGTGACAGACACAGGCTCTTCATATTCTGTCAAACTAATGAGGCTGATGGGTGTAATGATGCACTAAAGAAAAGGCCTGAGCTATCAGCCATTTTGCAATTTTAATTACATCCTACGTCATCCAGTATGGAGAACTGATAATAGTAGTGGTTAATTAATAATAAAATACAATAATGCAAATCCAGATTCCATTCTTGCACATGATATTTAGTGCTCAGGCCTGTCCATGGGGCAGAGAGGTCAGTTTAAAGAATAGAATTGCAGAAGATGCTAGGAAAAATAAGCAAATACATAATTTCCTCAAATGCAGCCCTTCTACAGAGATCGATATGACAAATACTACATTAAAATCTGGTAATGCCTCTGTAAACTCCATGGTCAAGCCCATATTGATTTTATTTCAGCCAAGATATAGGTGTGAAAATCTGCCAAACCAGAGTTGCATTTCTTAATCTCTAAAAAGTTCCCCTAAAAGTCATCATCTGCTCATGTGAACCATTTTTACAACATGAAAATATCTGACATTTTCCTTTCAAATGAGTACGAGGAGGGGGGAAATGGATTATGTTTTCTCACCTTTTGATCATTCTTGGTTATGTGCCATAATTGATCAGGGTCTAGCTTAAAGGGCCCATGATGCATTGTATTCCCCCAGGTATATTTGTAACGCTTTTGTGATTTATGCACTAAAAATCATTATGATTTTACGTGGCTATTTTCCATTTTTCTTTTACAAACGAACTGTCTGACCTTTTAAACTGACACGTGCCCTCGGTTCTAATGTTCCTCATTCAAGAAGCAGTCTAGACTCCTTTAAACTGGCCTGAAGATGGGCAGAACTAAACTGCTGCAGGCTGTAAATGGGCGGATGTAGGTAAATGTGTTGGTATTTAAAGCCAACGCAGATGTGATTGCTAGAGCTCGAAGGACGAGTGGTTATGTGTGCCAACGATGAAAAGAAGAAGCTGTGGCTGATTTTCTCATAAAAAAAGAGGAAATTGCCATATTGTAGTAGATGACCAGGAAAACACGGGGTGAGGTTTTAAAAATGGCAAAATAAAAGTACTGCTGAACCTCCCAAACCATGTACCGTTTGAAACTGTAGTCACGGAACACTTACTATACGTGCAGTTATATTATAGCAAACCAAAGTTAATCCTTTTTTTTTTTTTTCCTTGTGTAGCACTCCCAGCCTCCACAGTCCATGGAAAATATACCAGTAAACCTATTTTGAAAACCACCAACATATTTGTATACATCTGCCCATTGAGGCCCAAGGCACTTTAGCCTCACCTAATCAAGGATTAATTTCAGGATAGTTAAGCTCAGACTGCATGTGGAACAAGGCACAAAACAGGTAATATTATATTACGGTAATAAAATGTAAAGGATATTCATACTGTTCTTGGAACATGTACCTAGACTAACATTACACATAAACCAAAGGAGGAGGAAAAAAAAAAAAAAAAAGAAAACATGAAAAGAAACAAAGGGCCATTAAACTGCACCAATCTCAATCCTAGTGCACCCACTGTGCCAACTATAAGGCATCAGTATTACATCTTTTAACAAGAAGCATGTATAACTGGTGCCAGCTCACTATTCCAAGGGCCCTGAAACTCATTAGAAACTTACTAGCTCACAAAAGATCCATTTTACTTAATAGACTCCAGTCTTTGACAACAAACATTTCCACTGAATGTGAAATTAAGGAGAACTTCTAAAGAAAATCTCACAGCCTGGACTTAAAACAGCCAGCTGCTCTCCACTGAAAATCATTTTTAGTCTAAGACTTGGCTTGATCTCCATCTGGAAAGGGGACGTGAAAACTGGGCAGATCACTTTTATTCTACATTTCTCTTACTGTCCAGTTTTTTGGGGGGAATGGCTAGAAAATATATGTCAAGAATTACATCTGATAAGGAATTACGGCTCACAGTGACCTACAATGAAATGCATCCTCTGCATTTAACCCCCACACACATACTGTGCAGTAGGGGGCAGCCATATGCAGTGCCTGGGGAGCAGCGATGGGATGGTACCTTGCTAAACATACCTCAAGGTAACCTTCTGGTCTCACAACCTTCCGATCATGGGGCCTAGCCCCAAACCCCTAGTCTACTGCTGTCCCCAAAATATAGGCAGTGGGCCAAAATTCCATATACATGTGTATTTTGAGCACCAGATCAAACTGCAAGGTTTGTAAATAGAGCTCTATATATATATATATATATTATAAATGCACAGTTCTGAGATTTGGCGCTAGATCGCCAGGTTTAGTGTGAGCGTTTGAGGATGCAATTACTGAACTGTGCAGAACACCAGCTCTCCAGTCCTGGAGTGGACCACCCCTAATATATCTCATAGTTTATATAAATATATATAACTTTAAAGCACCACAGAAGCACATTTCAAGAACACAGTGTGGCCAGATAGTCACCCATTGACTCCAGGGCTGTAGGTCTTGGTCTTCCAAGGAGTGCCGGAGCTCACATGGTTGCCATTAGTCCAGTTGGAGAGCAGGTAGTTGATGCCGTATGTGCTGGCCTTGTTGTCACTTTTCCTCCGCCCAGGATGGTGATGAAGGTGGCCACTGAAGCCCGTAGGCTGAAACTGGTGGCGTTTCGTGCACTCCTGCTGGGAATACCGCGGGTGAAGAAGAAACGGAGGAGGAGGAGGGGGAGGATGTCGAGGGTGGTCGATGCTGTCATTCAGAGCATTTTCTGCAAAGTTAAGCAACAGGCCACCACCTCCAGTGTTCATGTTTCCGGTAGAAAGGATGCCGTTAGTCCTTACAGTGGACAGATTGGCAGTCTGCACGGAGTCTTTGCTGTCCCTATCGGTTACCATTAGCGGATGGGTATCGATAGAAATATCGTCCGATAATATTTGCATACCGGTAATCGCGGCTGCGCTCTGGTGCTGATGCTGGGGGCCAGCGTTGGGTGAGGACACAGCATCAGCATCTCTGGCAGGGACTGCGTTTTTGCGGGGATGCAGGTGATGATGATGATGATGGTGATGATGGTGATGGTGGTGATGATGGTGATGATGGTGGTGACCGGGCCGGACTCCCTGAGAGGTTTCCCACACATGCATCCACAGCGCGTTGGCAGGTCCCTTCTGTTCCGGCTGAATCCAGGCGACCCTCGGATCCATCCAAACTTCACCCCAGCAGAGCCACTCCAGCAGCCGCTCAGCCCCGAGAGAGACCCCACACCACCGGCCCGGTGGTCATCGACCGCTCCGGAAGAGCAGGAGAACGACACCGCGCAGGACCACCCCGATCCGAAACCGCTTTGCTGGGGTAGAGACTCCAATATGGCGAAGAGAGAGAGCCAACGCGCATGCACAGGGCTTTAAACACACACACACACACACATACACACACGGGCGCGCGCTCTCTCTCTCACACTCACTCACTCACATTCTATATTTCACACTCTCACTCACTGACACACACTCTTTTTCACTCTCACTCACTCACACTCTATATATCTCACACTCTCACTACTCACTCTCTATATCTCACTCTCCCTCTCCCTCTCTCTCTCTCACTCACACACAAGTGCAGGTTCACATTTCTATTTCTGTGGGGTGTTTTCCTGGTGTGTGTGCACGTGTGCTCCCCCATGTTCATGTTTTCAGTTTTTCCACAATCTGGTTGGGGTCAGAACCCCCCCCCCCCCCCACACACACACACACACACCTCTACCTGTTAGTGTGTAATTGTTCCACCTAACCCTAACACTAACAATAAACCTAGCCCTAACACTAACACTAACACTAAAGGCAGGGAATTTCACATCACCGTAATTCCAGGGCTGAGATGTAAATCAAGTCTTTCCCAGAAGTTTTGGTGTGAATTCTGGAAAGGCTGAGATCCTCACACTGGTGATGAATGAAGTCCAGCATTCATGTCTACAAATAGACAATCCTTTCTAAAGAGATCATCTTTTGTTATTGCAATAAGTGCAGATTTGGGCAGCGGTGGCCTAGTGGTCAGGGAATCGGCCTTGGATCGGAAAGTTGTGGGTTTGATTCCCTCACCAGTAGGTTGCCCTGTGGTACCCTTGAGCAAGGTACCGTCCCTATCACTGCTCCCTGGGTGGCTTTCAATAGCAGCCCCCTGCTGCACGTGTGTGTATGGGTGAAACGCAGAGGTCGAATTTCATTGTATTGTGCTGTGCTGCGTTTCACAATGACAAGGGTAGTCACTTTCACTTTTTCACTTTCAGATCACATTACAAAAACAACATGAAATACGAACAGAAAAGGAAGGGAGAGCAGACGGTGGAGAACAGAGCTGATGGGGAAAACAGTTTGGGGGCAATAATGGCTTTATTTTTTTATTTGTGTCTGTTTGTTTTCATAATCTTTTACCCATATTGTTTCTCTTTTTTTTAATCAGCCTCTTGCCAAGCTGCCATCATACATAAGAAGGACTGTTTTTAGCGTCTTGCCTGCTTAAATAAAGGTTATAGAAAAAAACCAAATGTATCATGTTTCTGTTTAATGTGTCTATAATTTATGTGCAGGGATTGCGTTTTGTCTTGTTCTTAATTACATAAAAAACACACATAGGTCATGCAATGGTCACCAGTGTGCTGGAGCATGGAGGGATAGAAGCAGTCCTGCACTCCTCCCCCACCATTACGTAACAGCTCCTTCACTCCCCCTCATGTGCTGTATGTGTCAGCAGAGGGGGAATCCCTCACAGACATTTAACAGAACAGCACAAGCTCATAACATTTCAAGAGCAAGATCAGAGCCTTTAATTTATGATAACCTGATCTTAGCTTTATGGAAACAGGCCTAGCCTGCAGGACCAGCTGAAATCAAGAGCAAATCAAGGGACCCCATTTGCTGCAGTAAGAGCCTCTACTGTTCCGGGAAGGCTTCAGATGTAGGACATTTGATTGCATTCAGTGAGATCACATTAGTTCTGGATCACAAGATCCACTCATATTCATCCCAAGATGGATATGGGATGGAGCTCCATCACTCCTGAGAACGTAGTTCATCTGCACCACGACTAACTGCAGGAATCCTCTGATGAAGCTTGGCATTGGGCATGGTCTGATTCTGTTCTTCTCCACGTTCTTTTTCATCAGTTTGACACTACAGGTGTGACACTTATGTAAAACAAATACTTTGTGTTTACTTCCTATTAGCTTTAAAACGCAATAAAACCTTGCCTCCGCAGGCAGCCATTTCATTCAAATCTGGTTTTCACAGCAGTCGTAAGGAGGACTGAACTTAGATCAGGTTTAGTCATACTCTGTACTAAACCACCTCCACAAGTCAGCGCCGCCTTAACCAAGAGCTGGAGTTAGAGTTGATTGGAGGAATGTTATTTACAGAAAGGATTGATGACTATTGATTTCTAGTGTTAACAATATTAAGCTCCGGTTCTAAACAACAGAAAGGATATTGGGCCCCTGATCGTGTCAACGGACTACATCTGGCATCAGTGGAAAATAGTTTAATCTTGATTTACTGCCATTCCTTTCAGATCACATAGCAAATCTATTAACCAGCCTTTTTCAAACATTCAGCAATTTGAACACACATGATGTTTTTTGATCAAACTTGGGCCAGTATTACCATTTTTAACCTCCAGCACAGACTCAGTTTATGTAAATCTCCATGGTAATTAAAAACAGTGCCTTATATGGAAGGTCCAGGGGGGTGTCGCAAAGATGAAGGCATCAAGTGGCAGATTGGTTTGGCACCCCTACATCATGCAATGTGTGAATGAGTGTGTGGTTTTACATAACTGTTTTTAATGGAAAAATCATGACACTCTGTTGCATGTTCTTCAGGCCTTAGAAAGTTTACTTTGAACAACACCTCAATGCAAAATAAAAGTCAGATACCCATGGTTCTCTAAGGGTTAATATGGTGTGTATTTATGTTTCTGAGTACAGGCTCAGAGAAACATCTGTGGCGCTGTTGTTGAATGTGAAGGTGATGAATGTTTGCTGGTACTAAATTTGAAATGGGTGTGGAACGACCTGACACTTGATCACTGGTGGAAAACACGGGTGTTTTAAGGCAGAAACTTTGAAAGAAAGTGTTTGCTGCTCGGAAAGTCTGTGTATGTAAAGATGATGGATGGAGCAGCCGATGTTAACACAGCTGCACAGTTTCGAGAGCTCACTCGTCCACAGACGAGTCCTGTCCATGCCTGTCTCTTCAGATTAGAGCTGGTAAACACTACACGTTCAGAGGGACTGAGTGCAGACAGGCCAGTCCGTTTCTTTGAGAGAACCGAGAAGAAACAGGAGAAACTCTTGGGACACCAATACCCCAAATAAAAAGGTTCCTCAGCCTTTCTCTACATCATTTCATATCGACACTTGGGAATCTTGCAAGTCCAAAAAGGTGGCTCTAAATTTCATTAGGTCCAGAAAGACAAAGTCCTCTCCAGGATTTTGTTCCAAATGCATGGGCATCCTATTGTTGGCTTGAACAAGGTAGAGAAACCAGGCAGTTGAAATCAAATCCTGGAGTAGATTTGCACTTTTCTGGACCTGAATTATTCTTCTGGATTTACAATTACAGATTAAGCAGATACTTTTATCCAGAACTACTTACAAGTGAGAAACAGCATTCAAGCTACAGTGCAGTAGGAGCTTTACGTGAACAATTAATGCAATTGCATGAATAAAACTATATATAAATGCATAAAGGTGCGGTGTAAACGTACAGTGGATAAAGCTTGAGCAGAAGTGTAAGAAGTGAATGGTGCACGTTTTTCAAGGTTTTTCACCCAGAGGAGGAGCGGTTCCTCTATTGTTTCTTGGTTCATCACAAGGTTTCATCCTTCAATTGCCATAGTTGTATCTGGCTTTCTCACTAGGGGCTTGGTCCCAGATTCTGTAAATCAGCTTTGCTTTGTCAGTTATAAAAAGCGCTTTAAGAATAAAACTGACTTGGAAATGAGCCTTACTATTACTGCAATGAAATTCCCCCATGAAATCTCATCATGATTGTCTGATAGCTGAGCTCCTGCATGCATAATCTTCCAAGAATAGAGTGTTTATCCGTAATGTCTGGCTGATGAGATTAGTGCTGAAGGATATTAACATTAGCATTGCATGTCATTGGAAAGGTCAAGAAGGAATACATTAAAACGCCTAACGTTCCTCTGTGACTGGTTCTGAGTGGCTTCAACGTTTGAACTTTTGTTGCTTGTGCATGCCTGAGAGTGTTCTCTACTCTATCGTTGGCTTGTTATGGTGTCTGAGGTTGAAGTGCAGAGAACTGACTGTTCTCTGACCGTTTAACGTTCATTTTGACTATATGTGAACATTTTAGAGAGATATTTCAACTACGGAAGTGATCTTGTGAATAATTATCATAGCTGCCGTAAGAAAGGACTGGCATTAAAGGTCCGTGTCATTAAAAACAGAATAGCTAAAGGGTTGATTCATGATGTTAATATTAACTTCAGTTGTACTGATTCAACAAAAAAACTGAAGGAAACAGCAAAATTAGCATGTTTTGGTAAATCATGGTTGTGAGGGTTTGGCAATGCTTTTGGACAATTGATGAGAAAAGCACCTTTGGATTTAGACTAGATTTAAATTGGACTGGTAACCAGAATTCACATCCTGGGACAACGGATGTCCCCAGATCACTCCCCAAATTCCTCCTGCCTGCACTCTTATCCAGATGGTATTTACATAAAGCAGGGTTAGTCATGTTGCTTTCCGTTTTTCCTCAGAAGTGGAAAGTGGTAGCTGGGAAGGATGTCATACCTGATTTGACTGGGTTCCAGTATAAAGATTTAGAACCAAAATTTCTGCTTCCTTCTTCTTCTTCTTTCAGCTGCTCCCGTTAAGGGATGACCACAGTGGATCGATCATCAGTTTCCATTTCTTCTGGTCCTCTGCATCTTCCTCCTTAAAACCAACCACCTGCATGTCGTCTCTCACCACGTCCATAAACCTCTTTGGTCTTCCTCTTTTCCTCTTTCCTGGCAGCTCCATCTTCAACATCCTCCTCCCAGTGTAACATTTCTGCTTCCAGTTATTCTTATTTATTCCACAGCAGGGTAGGGTTTGCTAGCAATGCCAGTTCTAACCATGTCGGCAATCAGCCAGACTAGTTGATAACAGTGCACCACACTGTATTTTGTGTTTCAAACACAGAAGCACAGAGAGAAGCTGCTCATTACTGTGTATAAAGCTGATTTAATGAGACACACTGAAGACAATGCTGTTAAACAGTGTTTACTGCATCTCTCTATTCTTTTGAACCACAGAGCAGCCATTTTGCAATTTGAGGACAAGGTTGATGAGGCTCCTCCAACTTTCCAAGTTACCTCAGTGGTATTCCAGTTACGATAATCTACTGGGATCTTGACATTCCAGTTCAACTACAAAGCACCATTATGCAGATAACTTAAGGTAAAAGTTGAAGATTGCCCATCGTGAAAGTCTTAGCTAGTGATGGCACCCCATCGTCCTCTTTGAGCTCTGCTTTTGTGAGAAGACAGGAATGGTTTGTTCTCCTTTATCTAATTTCTTATCCATACTCGTGTCTCATGTTTGCAGAGACCTTTTATGCGACCATGTCTGGCCCACCAAGGCTAGTCTTTTGCATGATTTCGTCTCTATTCAGGGGCAGTGGTGGCCTAGTGGTTAGCGAGTTGGCCACACGATTGGAAGATTGTGGGTTCAAACCCCTTGTGGGTCCAACTCTTGAACAAGGTACCGTCCCCATCACTGCTCCCTGGGCGCTTTCATAGCTGCATGGTGACCTTGCAATAACAAAAATAGTCACTCTCACTTTCTGCTACCCTTCGGATGTGTTCTGGGGGAGGATAATAGGTAATAATCCAACACTAGAATCTGAAAACACTGCTCGTAACAATAAATGTATCTGCAATGGACCTGTCCAGGTTGTGTCCCCCGTCTTTCGCCCTGTCTGAGCTGGGATGGACTCCAGCGCTCCCCCGTGACCGCGCTTGGGACAAGCGGCAGAAAATGACTGACTGACTGACACTAAATGTATTTATGGTTCTTTCTATATAACAAACAAAAACATCGCTAGCAGCGGTGGTATCTCTTTAGCAACATATCATTAAAGATTTAGGTGTTAGGACATATGTTCATGTTGCTTCCCCTGTGACTGCATATGATGGAATTAAATTTCACTAAAGTCCCCTTTCACTAATGTTCCCGCTCCTTTAATTTCAGTGCAGAGTGGCTGGGACTAATCGTCTGGTAATCAAACCGTGCTCGTATTTATGGACGGATGGATGAGACAAGGAAGCTAAAAGCGGCATGTTGTAAATGTCATGGTTAAATGTGCTGTTTCTACTGTCCTTTTTTTGCGGGGGGAGATTTCAAACTCTACTCCTTGTTATTCAATTCTAAAGGGCAACGGGAAAAACAAAATAAGAATGGGATAAAATAATAAATGGGACTGGACCCTAATTTGGTATACATGAAACACACTCCCTGATTTCCCAATTCACAGTTTGTTTCGAGCTACACAGCGAGTGAGCAAATATAAAAACAATGGTTCCTTGGGTTATTCTTTCAAGTCAGTGAACAATGGTTTTAAAGTCTTCAAAACACAAAAGGTATCAAAGCTTTCCTGGATTTGGGGTAATCCTCAAATTTAGTCAGGTACCATCTGTGGACAAAACACATTAAAACAAACAATTAGCATTTTGTCATAATGGCACAATCATAAAATGTTACCATTCATTCATATTTGCAATCATGTGCAAAAGTTTTGGCATCCTATGTTGTGCTTGGAAAAAGTTACACATGCTGTACAGTCAACAAACTTCACGTCCAAATGATCAATCCATGTTCATTTCATGAATTCAACAAAATGAGGAAAAAAAAAAAGAACGTTGCTGGCGCAAAAGTTCTGGCAGATTTGTAAAATTTTTCTTAATGTTGCCAATAAATAGTAATAATGCACTGAAGTTACCCTTAAAACTGCAGAGCGCTATATAAAAGATGTGCTAAACTAATTTACAGGCTGTTCATACTTTAGTACAGGGTCGTTTCTTTGAAAACGAAAGGAAAGCTCATGGTGTTACAGGAGATTTAGTTTAAGCCTCACTTGTGATGAGCTACCGCTCTGCTGGATAGGACGACGCAGGTGAAGACGGCGAAAGCCGCACTGTGAACAGATTGACCTGCAAGAGCGAACCCGACCCATTCCACAATCTCACCGAGAAAATTGGCCCCCGACACGTACTCGAACATCCCACCTATGGAAAGAGGAGTCACGCTTTAAAAAAAATAAAAATAACAAGTCACGTTGGTTTCAGTGCATCATCTCCATTAAGTGTGTTTTTTTTTTTTCTTAAATGCAACACATTTAAGCATTTGCTTGTTATTAAGTGCATTTCCTAAAATGAACATGCAGTAACAAGTCACAGCCTGAGGAAATGCCTTTCTGCTGAGGAGTGAGAAAGAGAGAAAGAGCGAGAGAGGTTGGAGGAGAGAGGGGAGAGAAAGAGAAACTGGCAGAGGGGCAGAAAGTGAGGGGAAGAGAGATGGAGAGAGAGAGACAAAGAGTGAAAAGTGGAAGCTGGTGTCATGGACAATTAAGATTTGTTGAGAAGAATCATCCCGACAGATCAGAGGTGATGAGTCAGAAGCCTATTTTTATTTTCCCTTTTGGACCCTTTACATCCAGCTGGATGTGTTGGCTGTGTGGTAGCCAGTGGTCATGTACACACACACACACACACACACACACACACACACACACACACACACACACACACACACACGGTCCGCAGAATACACACTGCTGACTTTAAGACCTGTTTAACATAACATGGACTATATCCATACAGACATGTTTATGAAAACGATCACTAAACCATGGACTTTCATTTCATCGTCCAGACCAATAGACATGGTTTGACCTACTTTAACACGCATTAAAATTTAAGACAATTTCTTCCTTTTCCTTAAAAAGATCATATTTTGGAGATTTTTTTAAAGCACTGCAACATTTAAAGCTGATAGATTTAAAATACATTATAGATTTTACTATGTTTTGGTCAAGCTCTTGTGTTTCTACCATCATCTGAGAGATTTCAGAAAAATGGGGCCAGAAACTTAAATTAAGGACCAAATTTCTAATTAAAAATGAAGGTTGTGGGAATCCAAGACTAGTAGGTTGCCTGGAGGTACCCTTGAGCAAGGTACCGACCCCATCATTTCTCCCCAGGCACTTTAAGTAGCTGCCACCTGCTGCACGGCCTGTATGGGTGAAAAGCAGAGGTTGTATTTTGTTGTGGCTCAGTGTGTGCTGTTTCACAATGACGGGAATAGTCACTTTCACTTTCAACTTTTAAGCTCTCAAAGCATTTTCAGTCCAAAAAAAAAAAAGTAAGCTGACAGGTTCTGTTTGAAGTTAAATCCATTGTGTTGGTCCAGGAAGTAATTTAAAAAAAAAAAAAAAAAAAAAAAAAAAAAAAAAAAAAAAAAAAAACACACACACACCAATTTTTGACTGAATATGAATGATACGATTGCAAAACACTGATGGGTTTGACTGCAATCAGATGAAAATAGCTTGCTCTGAGAATTTAACACTCATACCTATTGTAGCAGGTCAGTCAAAGAGAGGCTTCTAAAGTTTCCACACATTTACTCCAACACACTCACGCTAAACTGCGCCTGAACGCAACTGTGGAACACTGAAAGTGTGACAGAACCCAACAGGTGTTTACCTCTTGGTATCTTATAGCCCGTTTCCCCCGGAGCACGCAGGTTCCTCAGAATGTGATCAGAATGAATATTAACTATCCACCCAAGAAGCCACAGACAGGACCCTACATGAAAATAAATGTGAAAACAGTTCTCAAAAACAGAGGAACACTTCTCCACGTCTTCCTGAAGGACAGCATTTTGGTCAGTCCAGCCTCTGTAGCGGAGCAGTTTGATAGTTTTGTGTTGGTTAATCCACACAGTGATCTACGTCTGAACCTTCAAGCAGAACAAAGTTAACTTAAGACATGAAGCAGTGAAGAAACAGGAGCAGATGATTCCAGATGATCAGGTGATTAGTTTACTGCTGATGCTGAGTGGTTGGAACCCCTTTTTCTAGAACCTCCAAGTACTTTGCAGCCTGGAGCACTAAAACATTGATTGCCATTTCTTTCATCTAATCTTCAAAGGATATGACAAAGATAAAACAGACTGACATGTAAACAATAGTATACATATATATGTTCTATATTTTATAATAAAATTTTTAATTTTGACATATTTGATTTTTTATGCACATTATTATATTCATCAGGGTCTAAGGCGATGTGCATTTACTGTCTGAACCAGTCTTACAGCTTTTAAGTAGCAACGTCATTCTCTATTGTCTTCTAAGTGTATTGAAATGGAAGGCAGACAGCAGGCGTGCAGCTCCGTCTAATCCAGGACCCACCTGTGACGAAGCAGGGACGCGTAACCCAGTCGGGGGGGAACTCAGCGTAGCGGCTCAGGTATCGGACCTGCAGGTAGCCGTTATAGATGCAGAAAACAAATGCCAGAGCGAAGGATGTAAACGGTGTGGGTTTCCCTCCGCGGATTAAGAATGGATATATGAGAGACCTGAAAGAAGCAAATGGTTTAATCCACCCTCACTGCACTGCGGCGTGATCCTCTCCTACACAGCAGACTAACAGAGCAAGGATGGGAACGTCTCCACACTTCTGATGTTGAGGACGCATCCTATTAAGAGAGTGTGTAATAATTTTATTTATATATATATATATATATATATATATATACACACACACAGACACACATGTTATATGACACACAATTTCACAATAAAAGCTCAATTAATAAGTGCTGTATATAAATAAATACTTAGACATGATGCAAACATTATTTATATATATATATTTATATATAAATTTGGTCAATTAAATATTGTACCTATTTTCACTCTAAAAATGATGATTTTTTATGTAGGCAAAAAAAAAAAAACCTTATCAATGTCAGCATTTTTGTCCAAATAGCATAAATGATTAAATGAATAAAAGCAGATCTATTCCACTTTACCTTTGGATGTAGTGGCAGAGATACATGGCAAGAAGCAGCTGGTTAGGCAGGCACTCAGTCTTGGGTGATGAAGTCCACAGAACTAAAGCTAAAGGCACTGCTAAAGCTGGCAGCTCCTGAATGAACCAGGCAGCTTTGACACTGACTGGAAAGCCAAACTTTCGGTGTGAATATCTGCCATAAGGCACATTCTCAAAGAGCAGAGCCACAGAGGTCCCCGCTGCCATCAGCAGCATCACCACAGACAGACAGTCCAGAAGAAACACCTCCGCCTCCTCCGAGGAGAACAGCGTCCGGAACAACTGATCCATGTCTGATATCACCAACGCTGGAGCTGTTGATAAACAAAAGTTTATCTTAGAGCACCCACAGTGATGTTTACTTAAGTCATGCCCACTCGCCATTGCATGGGTGAGGGCGTGGCCCAGACAGGATTGGCCAATCGGATGCAGGTGTTATGAATTTAATTATATCTAAGCCAGTAAAAAGGAGACGTCCGTTCACGCCACACTGAGAGAGCTGTTTAGACTCAGAGGAATAATAGAAGTCTTTTTCTTTAATAATAATAATGATATAATGATAAAGTATTGATGCTTCTCTGTAACTTTGAGGTTTAGGTTTTTCAAACGTTTTGGGGAAATGATTGCAGTTTCATATTATCACATCACTTATTTGTTGATTGTTATCAACAAACATAATAATAATAATAATAATAATAATAATAATAATAATCAATAATTAATCATTAGCATTAATAATACAACAATATAAACAACAATAATAATAATAAAATTAATAATAGTTATTATTTTTAATATTGTTATTGTTGTTGTTATTATTTTTTATAAGAATAATAATAGTAGTAGTATTCTGATTATTTTTTATTATTATAATTAGAAGAATAAGGCGATTTGAAACGGCGACAAAACACTTTAAAAACAGGCGGATTTTGAATTGTTTTTAATTCAGGCGCGACGGCGGCCTCCTCGGGGTCCTTTCGTTGCTGTGCTTGTTGGCTCTGAATTGCACGTGAGTCTAGCTCTAGCTCTAGCTCTAGCTCTAGCTCTAGCTCAGTTTTTAAAGGCAGAGATTTGGGTTAAAGACGTTTCGGAGGTTCGTATCCAGAGTCTTCTTTAACATGGGCCGGAGGAACAGAAACAGAGAGAGGAGTGAAGGAGGGAGAGGCGCGGAGGGGAAAAGGAGCAGAGATGCTGTGAGTGATTGACACATTGTTTCAGGGGAGGAGGAAGAAAACACACAGATATTCCACACCTGCTCTTAAAAATGTCTTCAGAGTGTGCTGCCAGTGTCCATGTGCATCTGTAAAGGAGGATGGAGGAGTTTGTTCTACTGGAAGTGGTGCTTTTGCACTTCAACAATGATCCAGAATCCAAAGTGCTCTTCGTGTACTGTAATTCTTATAGAACTTGGATTAAATTAGTGCGGAGGAGGAGTTAAAGAGTCCCTGCATGTCTGTCTAAATGACAAGCCTGTCTCGATGTGTCCACACCACTAATATTCTGTTCAAACTCTACTTCTACCTTCACCCTACATTATGAGTTATTTTTCCAAGTCCTCAGACCAGAGACCATCTCTCTGGAGAGGATGGAGGATGATGCTGTAGAAGTGAGAAAGTTTTGAGCCATCTTTCTTTGCAGCATGCTCAATCATACCTTTTTTTGGGCAACTGTGCCCCAAGATCAAAGGTTAAGGGTTCAAATTCCAGACCAGTAGGTTGCCCTTGAGCAAGGTACCGTCCCCATCACTGCTTCCCGGGTGCTGGATATGGCTGCCCCTACTGCATGTGTGTTTGGATGAAAAGTGGAGGATTTTGTTGTTGTTCATCAGGTCACTTGCAGCTTCACTTTTTTCACTTCACATGTAAAGACATTCCAACACAGAGTTTGGAGAATTCTGACCAGCTTCAGAGTCAATGTTTCTTATGAGCACAGCCTCAACAGGCTTCAGGCTTCAGGACTGCAAAGAACCAAAAACTTGGTCTTTCAGGAAGCCTGGAGAACTGTTCCTTGTTAATATTATTATTAAAATACAGCAAAATCTGGCTTTTCTGAAGAAAATTATGTAGAAATGAGTGGGTGGCTGAAGACGTGTGCAGCAGATATGGTGATGGTTTGACTTTTCAAGGATCTGGCTGCACTACCACCTCTGTTTGAATCACAGTCCTCCAGCTGTGGGTTTAATGCTTGTTCTAGGCATCATTGGTTAATTGCTTCTGTATTGTGTATTCCTGTATTCTGTAATTGTTCTTTTGTTTCCAGGGCTGGGGTGCAGGCTATGCTGACATTGTCAAGGAGAACAAATTGTTTGAGCAGTACTACCAGGAACTTAAGATTGTGCCAGAGGGAGAATTTGAGGAGTTTATGGACGCTATGAGGGAGCCTTTACCGGCTACCATACGGATCACAGGTTACAAAAGGTAAAGGCTGATATGCGAACTGCACTGAAAAGTGAATCTACCATGTTAGTGTCTGCTGTTGCAGTACGTGTATTCGCAGGGCCATTACTGGGAGAGGATTAGAGTAAGATGAGTGAGCGATATCGCTCATCAGTGTTGAATATACTCATCACTACACTACAGCACTCGAGCGCCATTAAAGCTGAGTATTGCGCAATGATTGTGGTTTGAATGTGTTGACGTATAATTGTTTTAAAATAACAGCCATGCAAAAGAGATCCTTCACACCTTGAAAGAGAAGTACTTCAAGGAGATTCAAGACCTGGAAATTGATGGTCAGAAGATAGAAGCACCGCAGGCTTTAAGCTGGTAAGAGCTTTAAGAATTTAAAGGCTTCCAGTTTAAGTTGTTCTACATTATTATTGACATTTTGTGAAACTTTTTTTTCCCTCAGGTACCCGGATGAACAGGCCTGGCACACTAACATGAGCAGAAAGATATTGCGGAAGTCTCCTCTCCTGGAGAAATTCCACCAGTTCCTTGTCAGCGAGACTGAATCAGTATGTTGACTGACTTCCAGCCTCACTGTTGTACTGGTACTTGTTCGTCTTTGTGTGTAACATCCTGTTTCTGCTTCTTAGGGCAACATTAGCCGCCAGGAGGCTGTCAGTATGATTCCACCTCTGTTGCTGAAAATAGAGCCTCACCATAAGGTACTGTTTAAACACAAGAGAGTGCCACCATTACAGATGGGTTGCCTTGTTGGTGCATGCCTGCATTTCTTTTTGTAATGTTTGTTAATGCTTGTGTTTTATGCTCAGATTCTGGATATGTGTGCTGCTCCAGGGTCAAAAACAGCACAGCTCATCGAGATGCTCCATGCTGATATGGATGTGCCTTTTCCTGGTAAAAATAACTCCCGAGTCATTGTGCTAAATGATTTTCCTAAATCTAGATAAACATATATAATTTACCCTCGACAAATCATGATGTGAAATAAATCCAATTTTGCTTCCAGAGGGCTTTGTAATCGCCAATGATGTGGACAATAAGCGCTGTTACCTGCTGGTGCACCAGGCGAAGAGGCTTAACAGTCCATGTATCATGGTGGTAAACCACGATGCTTCTTGCATCCCGCGCCTGCTTGTGGAGCAAAACGGCAAGAAGGACATCCTCTTCTACGACAGAGTGCTGTGTGATGTCCCCTGCAGGTGAGAAGAAAGGGGAGGGGATATTGTCCATCCTTCTTTGAAGCTCCCTTTGGCTTTAGACCTTGTTCAACATGCAATGGCAGCCATATCTGGCGCAGTGATTGGGACGGCACCTTGCACAAGGGTACATCAGGGCAGTTTATTGGTCTGGGACTCGAATCTCCAACCTTCCAGTTATGGGGCCTTTTTCTTAACCACTAGGCACCTACATTCTTTAGTATGAAGGTCAGGAAAGATTTGAAAGCTGTCTAACTGGAATCATGTTCATGTGACTGTTATCTGGATTATCTGTTGATAATTTGATATTCAGACAATCCAGATGCAAGAATCGAGCAACATCAGGTGACCAGGTGTAACTCGGGATATAGTTGTGGTTTTAAATCTTTAAATTTTATATCTGGATGAATCAGGTACAGACTTCTAAAACAGAGCATGGGATGTGGGAACTAGGTGGTTATCTTCCAACTTGTAATGAAGATGCTCTAAAAAAAAAATCAGGCTTCGATCTTCTCTGCAAGACCTTGTGATTAATGAAAGCTGATAGTTTTAATTGATTAATTAAATCAAAAATATTGCTACAATTTCTTGACATTTGTTCAGGCAGAAAAGAGAATGGTAATGTTTTAAAGGGTTCTTACTAAAGCTCTCCAACACTAAGCGTGCTTGCTTTGTAAGCTATAACATAAGCTAACGGCTGCGATCATGGGATCATTTTACACACGTTCAGGTTTTTATACACGGGCATCAACACAGCTGCCCAGTTTTTCATTTGAAATGTTTTCCTTGTACAGAAATCTTTCTCATTTACCTACTGTTCCATTTTAAAGGAAATCCAACTCTCTTCACTGCATGTACCAATAAAAACAATGTGCCAAGAAAAGCACAGCGAGTTCAGTAGCAGCTGTGAGGAACAGAGGTGGAAAAGCACTTCACATACAGCATCATCAGGCTGCTCGTGCTGCCTAAGCATTTCTCTGTTGATGAAATGACGTGAGCGGTCATTATGGCCTGCTGTTCTATTCTAAAACCCATAAAGGATCCAATCTCCCCCGGGTTTGAAGAGGTCACCCAAAGTGTTATGCTCTGAGGAAGAAACATGGAGGTTTCTTTGCAAAGCACGGATGGGGATGGATTTATTGTGGAAATGAGCTTATGTGGCCTCAGGAAACACGCTCATGGTTTTTCCTGAAAAGCCCAAAAGCCTGACACATGTGACCTGCCTAGAAAACATGGGGGGGGGGCGCCAAAAACTGCTTAATCTGCATCTTTTTCTGTCAAAACAAAAATAATCTTTTTATACTTTATTTTCTTCGTTTTTGAATTTTGTAAGCGTTTTGCACATCAGTGTAGCTTTACTGTGGCGTCAGCAAAAGAACTCCATGTTAAAGCATCATCTTTTGGTCTACAGTGGAGATGGAACGATGAGGAAGAACATAGATGTGTGGAAGAAGTGGACAACCAGCAATAGCTTACATCTGCATGGGTAAGACTCGATGAGCGTCATAGTATCTGGATTTACTGCAGAGGAAGTGTCCGTAGCTCTGTGTCTGTGGGTCATTGGTGCAGCGATGCTCATTAAAACAACGTGCAGTAGAGCAACATGCTGGCACGTTGATGAGTTTAAAGATGGATTTAGACTGAATCAATTTCATTTAATAAATTGCCCAGGAAACCCATTTTTAAATGTCTTACTGCTGGTTGAATTTTACCCTTAGTATCATTGATATGCTGATATACACCTATGCTACCATTAACTATTATTACATAAAGACTGTATTTGCAAGATTACATGAAACGTAAAGCTTGTTTAAATTGTAGTGTTTGCCCTTTTTGGTTCAGTTCCTTTGTGCAGCTCGGCACACCCGAGCATTGAGCCGAAATTGACTAAATTGACTGAAAGTGACTAATTCTCATTTTGAAACGCAGCACACAGTGAGCGACAACAGAATGTTTCCTCTGCTTTTCACCCACACAGCAGGGAGCAGCTATTGAAAGCGCCTGGGGAGCATTGACAGGGATGGTACCTTGCTCAAGGGTACCTCAGGGCAACCTGCTGGTCTGGGATTTGAACCCACGACCTTCTGATGCTGGGGCCTGGCCCCTGGCCCCTGGCCCCTAAACACTATGGCACCACTGGCCCAAAAGTAGATGGTTTTGATCCGTGGCAACGGGCAAACTGACTTACTGGAACCAACCTGGACCATCTGACAGAAGAGCCATTTCTGTTCACAGCAATGCTGAACAGGTGGGGGGGGGGGTCCACCTGATGGATCTTTGTTACAGTCCAGGAGAGTCAGTGGCAGCGTCCTCCTGTGATAAGAGTTCAGTGCACAAAGTCTGTTTTCCAGCTGCACCCTCTTTGATACTGTTGGCTGGTAATAAATGCAAAACAGTAAATAAGATCTGAGTTCAACCGTTGCCACGACCTGAAATTTTTAGAGCTCAATGTGTGGTGCTGTGTTGGTGGATGTGTTCATGCACGTTTGCTCTGGCAGGCTGCAGTTGAGGATAGCAGTGCGTGGGGTGGAGCAGCTGGCTGTGGGTGGCAGGATGGTCTACTCCACCTGCTCTCTGAACCCCATCGAGGATGAAGCAGTCATTGCCTCCCTGCTGGAGAAAAGCGAAGGTGCGACAGCCCTCCTCCATCCCTCCATTCTTAGCTAGCCATGACAGCATGTTTGGACAATGTATATTTACTAATAAAAGAATGGCGCCCTCCTTCTTTCAGGTACGTTAGAGCTGGTTGATGCCTCTGTTGATCTGCCAGGTCTGAAGTTCATGCCAGGGATTACATCCTGGAAGGTGTGTTAAGAACATCCCGTTTCAAGGGTTTTATTCTAGGGTGCATAAATGATGATGAATCTTTCAGTGCTGATATTTACTAATACAGTATGTTAGGTTTATTGGGATAAAACCCTTTTATTCCTAACATGATTTGGGTTAAACTATGGGGATAGACTTTCCTGGGACTTGCTTCCTTTCAAAGGATGATCTCCAATCAGAATGCTGTTGAGTTTAGGACTGGCCTTAATCCCTACCTGGAAGAATGACCGGCCGTGAACTGCTTTGTTGTGCGTCTTCTGATTTTAGCTGATGACCAAAGAGGGTCAGTGGTATTCCGACTGGTCTGAAGTGCCCGCAAGTCGACACACCCAGATCAGACCTACTATGTTTCCCCCGACTGACCCGGAGAAACTTCAGAACATGAAATTGGAGAGATGGTGAGTGTAGACCGCACCGATATTCTTTCAAACCAGTCTTCAGCAACCTAACCGTATTCTCAGCCAGAATTGTGAGCTGTTTTTAAGCCACAATCCTATATTTTAACATGCATTAGTGAAAATGACAGAAAATCTAATGCAAATTGACCAAATATCTGCCAGTGGGGAATGCAAAATCATTTTTTCATTTTATTTATTTCTTTTTTTAGGCAGGGTTTTGGGTTCACAACTTTACAAATGAAGTTGAAATTTTCGTGCTTTGTTACAATATTTATCCCTACAAAGCAATTTCAGTAAGAATCCATCCTATAAAAAGTGCAATTTTTCATCATCTTGAAATGTTAAAGTGACCTTAATGGGCTGGAAGGGTCCACCTCAGCCAATTGGTCCTGCTTTCTGAACTATGCACTTGAGCCAGTTAGATGCGTAGTATCAGTTGCCATGGTGACAGTCTGGCGAAAACTCCCAACTCTGTATAAAGCTAAATTTAAGAGTCATCTGACCAAGAGCTCCTCCTGCTGCATGAGACGGGCCCCTGAAGGAATTAGATTAATACAGCTTCTCTATCGGAGTCTTTAAAACCAGTGAGGGAAACAAACTTCTCTGGTTAAAACGGTTCCTGCTGACAATCATGGATGAAGATGCCATGTTTCTCCACCGAGGGGCGCTGATGCTCTTCTGAGGAGTTTGTTCTTCTGCTCCATGATGTTAGTGCATTGCTGGGAATGTATCTGAGTAAATGTCCAGTGTGCATGCTGTGCATGTTAATTTTGTTTGTGTTTTTATAGCATGAGGATATTGCCCCATCACCAGAACACTGGAGGCTTTTTTGTGGCAGTGCTGTTGAAGAAGGCACCCATGCCATGGAACCGGCGTCAACCAAAGGTAACGTGTGTGTGTGTGTGTGTGTGTGTGTGTGTGTGTGTGTTTGAGCTTGAGCTTGAGCTTACATGGCCAGCACAGGTGAGCTCTTGTGTCTTCAGAGACATCTGTGTCTAAAATTCACCCAAAAGCATTTGCATATCAGACAACTAGGAAAAAAAAAAAACCCTTTTAGTTCACTTTGGACTGAGTTAGATCCCTAGAATACCAGACCCTGAGTGAAGTATGGAGGTGGGGCTGCTGCTCTGTAAACAGTGCAGTGTTGGAGGTATTTGAAGGAAACATGAATAGAGTGATGAACTTGGAGATGGTAGAGGATTTTTTTTCTCAATATCGTGATCCATTTAGTCAAACTCAATCCCGCGTTCTTAAAAAGGTGAAGCTGTTTGCAGGACACCTGCTCAGAATCCCATGGAAAATGAGGATTAACGTTCCATTTCTTGCGAAAGATGTCTGGAAAAATTAGATCTTGAATTTGAATCCGCTTTGCTAAGTAAACACCTCTCTGTATTCAGGATCAAAAAATCTATTTCTACTTAAAAGTAGACACAAACCTTTCCATTCCCTACTGCCCTCACTCAGAGTCTGATCGACAGTTTCATGGGAAAATGAAATAAAAGCCATATTGGTTTGTAGTGTGTTGCAGTCTGTCTAAATGTCTGCAAACATCTGTAGAACTTTTTTTTTTTTTTCTTTTTTTTTTAACGAGCCAGATTTCTGCTCCAGGCACCAGATCTTGACCCGTTTCAGCCAAAAAAAATTGGTTTGGGACTTGAAGTCAGATCCTAGCTGGAAGCAAAATATTGATGGTTTTTCTAGCAGCAGCCATGGCAACAATTCTAGGCATGTCCTCCTTCTCCTTGTTTACTTCCGCTGTGTAGCACCTCCTCTGTGTCCATGATCACAGCGGCAGCGGATGGATGAACATGCAGGCTGGTTCACCAGCTTTCCCTGTTGGTGGAAATGGCTGGAATGTACATTGTAGCTTTTTTGTAAAAACAGTGGCATGAAGTTTTAATAATCTTGGTCTTTATTACTCTCTCTCTCTCACTCACACACACACACACACACACACACACGTTCAATTTTTGATTCGCGTTCATTAACGATGAACTCGCACCATTTTAAAGCATTACTTCTGCAGCTCAGACCCTTAAAAGCAACTGCTTCTTTCTTTCACCTTTACTTCCCCCTTTCTTCTTCCAGCTCCGAAACAAGGAGGCCACCTCCTCCAGTGAGGGAGCACAGCCGGAGGAGCCTCCTGCAGAGGAGGGAGACGGAGAGACCCCGGCTGAGGGACACCCCTGTATCTCTGATGGTTCAGAAAACCCCCCAGAGGCTAAGAAAGACAGTGTGTGTGGGTGAGTGGCAGCAGCGGCAGCTCTCGCTTTGAATAAGCGTTTTCCGTCCTTTCTTTCACATTTGGGTTTGGGGGTGTGTTTAGTCCTGGCTTTTGGCCAGAAGTTGAAAACATGGCTTTGAATAAACGTGACGACCACAGTTAATAAACCTGAGAATGAAACTTTTCAGAAACTGAAAGACCTCCTTTCTCACAAATCCACGCACTTCCGTGGGGGTTTATCGAGTTGATGCTGCGTTGTCCCCAGCAGCACGCAGCTGCCAGATCAGCCCACCAGAATCTTTGGAGAATAAGGATGTTTTTCAGTTGCAGTGAAAGTGACCTTGTGACCCACAACGACGTGCAGCCTCTGCTTTTATCCCATACACAACACGTGCAGCAGGGAGCAGCTATTTCAAGCACCCAGGGAGCAGTGAAGAGGACGGTACCTTGCTCCAGGGTACCTGAAGATCCTGGGACCTAGTCTCTAAACACTACACCTGGGTCGCCAAATCAGTTGCCACCCCAAAATAAACAGACACCGGGCACTGGACACTTTAATCCTAACTAAAATTTAATAGAAGAACCTTTTTACGCTGGAGATGTTTTTCTGGGTTGCCGTATTCAGGCGTTACCCGACTGAAGGATGAGAATAGTGTTGTTTGTTTGTCCTGGAGCTTAACAGCACTTGCACAAAAAAACTACGCAATTAGTCAACGGTCAGAAATGTTGATCGTGTTTGTGTGTGTGTGTGTTTGCCTGTCTGTACTGTTGTGGTCAGTGTGCTTTCTCTGATATGCCCCGCTCTGTTCCAGCCCCCCACCTTCAAAGAAGATGAAGCTTTTCGGCTTCAAAGAGGATCCCTTTGTGTTTCTGACAGAGGATGACCCCGTCTTCCCCCCGATTCAGTGAGTGCTCCTCCATAAACAAAGCCTGTCCCATGTGTGCATATGCATACACAAGCTAGGCTAACAGAATGTGGCAAAACCTCTGGGGTGTGTGTGTGTTTATACAGTCATAGAAAACAATGTTGTGATGTCAAAAACAGCACTGAGCTCAGAATCCAACAAAGATACAGAATACATATAAAAATGATAAAACAGAGTCACCAGAAAATCAAACAAAGGTAAATTCAGTAAAATTTTAGAAATGCCTATTTTTCTTTCAGTAGTTACGATCTGGTTTTAAGAGCACAGGTTTAGTTCTAGATTTGTCTTTGAGGTATCGAGGCAACACACGGGGAACTGCACAAATCCATCAGCAGCACATCAGATTGAACCTGAAGCTCTGATTAGACTAAACAGGATTTTGAAAATCAAATGGATTCAGTTAAGTTATTTTATGTATCTTTTAGATACTTGTGTCTAACAGTGGTTGTTTTTCTGGGTGATTGAACACTCACTGCCCAAATAAAAAGCTTTTTAAATCTGCTTTTCTATTCACTTTTAAAAAAAATCCCTTTATTGTGATGGTTGGGTGATCTGTTTTGAAAGGCACTTTGATTCTTTGAAGCAACATTTGGAACCTGTTTTCATTAGTCCTGTTACTCTGTTGCTTCAGAAGATTATCAGAAGCCTGTGTTTCACAGCTTTGGGGATTTATTTATTTTTTTGGACTTACTGAAACAAAAGATGTAGGTGCTGCGTTTATCGATTAGGAGGGTTCTCAGTCTGTGGGCTTCAAGAGCTCCTTTTTCGATCCATACTGACATTGTGCTCAGACAGTGTGTTGAGCTTGCACACTGAGATTGTCAGTCAGCAGATTCGTTTGGACATGGGTGTGTTCAAGGCATTTCTTGAAGTTGTGTGTGAACGTATTTACAGTGGCAGGACGTGTGCTACCCGTGTCAGTTTAGTTTTTATCCTGTCGCTCATTTATTTGGATAAAATGAAAGCCTTGCTCGTGCCACTTGAAGGGAATCTTTTGGTGTTTGATGTAATCTTTACGGCGACGTGTCCTTTCGATTTAGCCGTTTAGTGACTCGAGCAACTCGACCAGCTCTACTTCCTCCCCTGCACTATATGGCACAGTATGTTTAACGTGCGTGCGTGCACTCGTTCCAGGACCTTCTATGACCTGTCTCCGGACTTCCCGAAGCTGAACGTCTTGACCAGAACTCACGAAGGGAAAAAGAGGCATCTGTACATGGTATCTAAGGAGCTGCGCAATGTCCTGCTCAACAACAGCGAGAGAATGAAAGTAAGGAGACGCCTTTCGATTCCTCTCTATCGATTCACAATCTCATTTAAAATGTTTCCTACCATTTCAAGCTCTAAAATCGTGCAGTTTACTCCGTTCCATGTTCGTCAGTTTTATTTTTATAGCCCTTTTTGCAATTGTCGCAAAGCGGCTCTACAAAACCCGCCCTGCTCTGCTCGGCAGCGGGTGGTGCTGTCGCCTCACAGTGAGAGGTCCTGGGGCAGTCCGGGTCCTTTCTGTGTGGAGTTTGCATGTTCTCCCCGTTTCTGGGAGTTGTGGTTTCTTCCCACCGTCCAAGACGTGCGCATCATGTGGATTAGAGTTGATTTATTGCCCTTTTAGTGTGAGTGTGTTTGTCTGTGTTTCTGTCCTGCGATGGACTGACGACCTTTCCAGGATGTTTCCTCGCCTTTTGCCCTGTGTGAGCTGGGATAGGCTCCAGCATCCTAATGAGGACAAGTGGCTATGAAAATGAGAGAGTGAGTTTCAGCTTCAGCTTGCAGAAGAGCAGCAATGCCTTTTCATCAAGTGTTTTAACCCTGCTTTTTTTTTTTTTTTTTTGTTTGAACCTACTAAACCTCTCGTGAACTAATGACTATGACCATAAGGGTTGCATAACAAAGAGAATCTATGAAAACATGGAAAACATCTTTCTGTTCCGTTTCCAGCTGCTCAGGATATCCCGTCTTACATGCTGTTCTGAAAAACTGCTTTGAGGCACACGGCCCCTAGATAAACTCCTACTACTGAAACGTTTGGCCGTTTCCATTTTTTCAGGGTGATTCTGTGTGGAAGGCATTTTTAGAATCTTTAATAGTGTTTAATAAAACTGGAAACATAAGTGTTTTGTTAAAAAGAAATAATGCAGCATAAAAACTTCCCGAAGCTTGGATGCAGGCATATTCCCACCCTTTAGGAAAGGGCCTGAAGCCACATGGATCTGTCCGTCCTTTGTAGTAAAAAAAAAAAAAAACCAAAAAAACAACAAAACTAATTAACAAATTATTTATTTATTTATTTATTTAAATGAACTTTAACCTTATGAGCATTAGGGACATTGTAGGGGATGAAAGGCTTTTTGGAATATTTTCTTCTCTTTAGTTTAAGCAGATAAGAGTGTGTGTAGCAATACCACTTGCATATATAAATACACACACACACACACACACACACTCCTAAGCTCCCGGATTGGAGACCGCCTGAGGGCAAAACCACTCTTCACCTGTAAAAGTGATTCAGCCTGGTACTCCAGCAGATGGGCCACAAACAGCAGCTCCTCCAAGATGGGCGACTCTTCCTCCTCGTTCTGGAGATCCGGCCGAAGCTTTAGCCTGCCGTCTGCCTGTAAAATGACGAGATCGCAGCTGAGAGTGGGGCAGGCTGACATTTGAGACTAAGACAAACCGCAGGACCAAGACTGCACTAAATATCAGCTGCTTCTGTCAATGTTCTTTTGGGATCTCGTGCTCCTCGTTCTCTCTGGCTTCCCCCCCCTTAGGTGATCAACACCGGAGTGAAAGTGTGGTCAAGGAATAACGATGGCGAGCAGTTCGGCTGTGCCTTCAGACTGGCCCAGGAGGTAAACCTCAACCCCCTTAACAAAATCCAGATCACGGACTTGTGTAAAGCCTTTGTTGGCGATGCATCATGTGCATATTTTTTTGTAATACTCGGCTAATTGAGGCTGTTCTGGAGATAGAACGATAACAATCTAAATTATTCAGCTTTTTCCCATCAAGAGTTTTTAATAATGATTAGAGTGGCTTTTTTTTTTTTTGGAGAAATGACCCCTTAAATACACCTGGTAGCCATGGTTACCGTAGTGGAGGTTTAAATTTTAATTAGTGATGGTTATTTTTTTTGGTGGGCTACTTTAAGTAATGAAGTGTTTTTATTGATTTCAATATGTTTCCGTCGGAGTCAGCAGGCTAGGCACAACAGGTTTGCTGTGCTCCATTTCATTGGTTCAGGTTTTTTAATATAATGAGAGAAAAAGGATTGCTTGAGAGTTTTCTGTTGTTTAATCTCTTCTTCTCTCTCTCTCTCTCTCTCTCTCTCATTCTTTCAATCCCCATAGGGTATTTATACACTCTATCCCTACATCAGAGCACGCATGATCAACATCAGTGTGGAGGATGTAAAGGTTCTCCTGACGGAGGAGAACCCTTTCCTCCACAGACTGGGAGATGACGCTCATTCTCAGGCCAAGAAACTCGGTTAGTCTCTCATCCGCGCCCTGGAGCTTCTCACAGCCATCTTCACTGAGGCTTAAAAGATTCGTTTTAGTCACTGGATTCATGGCCAAGGACAAAATACTGTTTTAAAACACACCTTTTTTTTTTTTTTCCCCCCACACTCACCAACATGTCCGCTTTTTTTCTTGAAACGCTCATTTTACTGTTTTGGTTCTACAGAAATGGGCAGCATCGTTCTAAGATACCAGCCAGATCCGAAGTAAGTGATGCTCTTGTGTTGTGACCTCGTTTTAATGAATATGAAGGGAAACCGCCAAGAATCTTCACCCTTTTTATTGCGCGTGTTTATGCATGAAAGGGAGCGAAATGCTAGCACTTTACCCTCATAAAAGCTTTGTTTGTACACCGAGAGCTGTGTGATGTTACTCATGCTATTCATTAAACAGTGGGGCGACAGACAGTGAATGGATAGGATGTTCTCTGCCATTGCAACTCCTGTGTGATAATTAGAGGGCCTGAACTGATAGAGCCTCTCTCTTCACCGATAAATAGCTCCTCATTGTCTCACTCTGCACAAAGCTCATTGTCTGTCTCACTGGAAAGCCGTGTTTCACATCGGTGGCCCTGACTGCCAAGAAAATTGGTCAGAGAGACCTGTGTGTGTGTGTGTGTGTTTGTGGGTTAACTTGCACAAATACTCATACTCGCACTCTGGTCTGCATGCTTACATATCCACTGATTATCCATAACATTAAAACCACCTGCCTGATATAGCGTAGGGCCCCCTTGAGCAGCTAAAACAGCTCTGAGGAATGGAAGCATGGACTCCACAAGACCTCTGAAGGTCTGATGTGGTTCTTTAAGGCCTGTAAGTTGAGTTGGCTCATCAACTGGCCCCATGCAAGATGCTTGATCAGATTGTGTTTTGGGGAATTTAGAGATCAAGTCATCAATTCATTCCAGGTGTTTCCTGGAAGTCTGAGCTGTTTATGCGTCAGAACAAACGGAAGGCTTGTGTTGTCTGCATGGAGTCAGTGAGAAAATGTATTAACACCGCCAGACACTGAATGTCAGACAAGACTAAGAAATCAATATTTAATGCTTTGTTAGGAAGTGCTCCACGCATACGCACTCTTACGTGAGCAATCTTCTCGGCTCACACTCGGTGTAAGAAGGGCTCTGATGTCACTGTATGATCTCGTCGTCTCTGGAGTGTCATCCTGTTCCTTTTAAATTCACGCTGCTGGCTATCTGCTACACGCTGCTCTTAACTCCCCCACCCTCTTAAGCTGTCTTGACTCCTCTCCCCGGTTCCTTCATCCTTCCTTCTGCCTGTCCCAACACTCATTTATCCCAGCTGGGCTTTGTCGTCTTGGGGTTTTCAGCAGTAATCTGTCCATTTCTGCAAACCCTTTTTTGAGATTTTACCCTTTTTGTCTGGTTTATTTTAAAGAGAAATAAATCCCTTCATCTCTGAAAAAATATTTGGACCAAAAAAATCTAAGTGTCCCTCAAACCAAATGTAGCCGTACTCCGAGGGCCCCTTGCCTTCCCTCATGCGCTCTAGCAGAAGCTGTGACAACATTAAAATGAGCCACTTTTATAACTTTTAGTTGTCTGTATGGCAGAATTGGAACATTTAGCAGACGCTAAATCCAGAGCGACTTCCATGACCTGATTACAGGGACAGTCCCCCTGGAGACACTCAGGGTTAAGGGTCTTGCTCAGGGACCCAGTGATGGTAGTGTTAGAGGTGGGATTCGAACCTGGGACCTCTTGAGCCATAGGTCCAAAGGCAAGTACCCTACCACTGGACCACCACCCAAGTTTACTTGGACTTTTCTTCCATTGGTTTGTAAGATGCATTGCATTTGCTCTACAACTCGCAGTGAACCACAACAGGCTGCAGTGGGCACCCCTTCCCTCATGCTTTTGAATCGTCCTAACCCAACAATGTTCCTCCCTATCCCCCGTCCTTATGTCCTGCTGCACTTTATTGAGCTTGTGCTTTTATAATTGTGTGTACCCTTTTTTATTGCTCAAATTTACTAACATTGTAGGTCTTCAATTCTCTGCACTCTATCATGGTCTTGAAATGTCCTTTAAAAGAACGCTCCACTGTTTAAAACTTAATATCTGTTTACCACAGCTGTGGAGTTTAATCCACCTCCCAACACAGTTTCTCTGTTTAATAATGGAACTGAAGATGTACTATACTGTAACACTTGTAATTAGCTTTCTTCAAACTGAGGGGCAAATCTGGTTTGTCAAATGTGATGTGGGTTCATGTTTGGTTGCAAAAGACCCAATCTGATTTGTTAGGTCAGACTGTACCGTAGTAACAGTTGCTGACGAGGGATGAGGAAAATGATGGCGCTTAGATCTTGATCAGTATTGTGGAACAGCGTGTGGTTGGTAGAAATCAGGTCTCCTGGTGGTGGTCCAGTGGTAGGAAACTCGTTTATGGACTAAGAGGTCACAGAGGTTGGACCAAGAGGTTCAAATACCCCCTCCTGCACCACCACCATTGGGTCGCTGAGCAAAACCCTTAAACCCAAGTTGCTCCAGGGAGATTGTCCCTGTAATCAGGAATTGGAAGTCACTCTGGATAAGAGCGTAAATATAAATGTCCATCAGAGTCCATAGCTAGTTCTTTTAAAAGGTTTTAAGCTCATATTGGCAGTCCTGTTAGTGTGGGAGTCAGTGAAGCTTTGGAGTTAAATGGCCTGGTCAGAAGATGCATTTTGCTGAAATAAAAATGTAACGGGAACTTAAACAAGTCTTCCTTCCCTCTGCAGGGACCCTGATGCTCCTCAGTGCCCCATAGAGCTGTGTGGTTGGAGGGGGAAAACCTCAATCAGGGCCTTTGTGCCCCGCAATGAACGTCTCCACTACTTGCGCATGGTCGGGGTTGAGGTGTTCCGGGACAAACAGGGCAAAAAGGAAACTGAAGCCACGACTCAAGAAGGAAGTGCAGAAAACGAGGAAGCACCGGGCCAAGAAGGAGATGAGCCGCTGCAGGAAGGGTCGGACGCAAAGAATAACGGCTCGGCTGATTCCAAAACCAACGGCTCGGAGGATGCGAGCAGCACCTGAGACGCTGGAGGAGCGTTAGAGCTTTTGCAAGATGGGTTACCCTGGAGCCAGCATGACCAAGGGTGGAGAAGAGATGGTTGGGATAAAAAGCTTTGAGCACTCTGCCTTCACTCACTACCAACCCTTTTAGCTCAGAGTATATGGCCCTAGGTGGCTTGTATGGAAACAGGACAAATAATTTAAGATTTTATTTTAGAAAATAGTTTTGTTTTTTTGTCTTATTTGGGATTTTGTAATGCAAGTGGTGCTTTCAGGAGAAAATGGAAAAAGCAGCCTATAAATAGTTTTTCAGCCAGAGTCTACACCTAATGCTGAATATGTTTAGCACGCCAACATTAAAGTGGGGCTGTGACCTGTGTTTATTTTTTTTTTTAATCTTAATTTTTATCCTTGGATTTCATTTAATTTGACACGTGTGTCTTAAATACTGTAAATATATTTTCCCATTTTATTATGAGCAAAATTTGAAATAAAAACTATGCCTGTAGCTGTTGTTTTAATGTTAATGCCAGAAATCGAGCCAGATCATTCTGCAAAGTTTAATGTGTGTGTTGTTGTTTTTTTTGTTTTTTTTTTAATATAGAGGATAAAATACAATGTGTCTGAGTGTGGGAACCTTTTCAGTTCAACAGACCTGCTCACATGCTTAAAAGTCAGCAAGATGATGTGGGGTGTGTTTTGTGTGTGTTTTCTCATTTTTCACCCAAAAGGTAATGATTGCCATTGAGTTCAACTTTGGTTTCCTTAGATTATTACATTTGCCCTTCCATGAAACGGTGTCAGGTGTTTTTCTGCACCCCTGCTATTCTGGCAATGTTAAGTGGCTCAGATGATCGTCGAGCATCGTTTCAGATGCTGTAATGGGATCAAAGTCAAGTTCCTGAACACCCTTCCATGTAGAGCAGAGTTTTCCTTAATGTTGAGGTTGAACACCCCCTTCTACATCCTGTCCCACTGGCAACCAAGAGAAGATGCAGTATAAAAACCAACTTGCACTGGTCCGAGAGAGAAAAGAAAAAGGTGGGGGAGAGTGTGAGGATCTTTCTCAACAGCCTTTGACCATATTTGGTCTTGTCAGATCAAGATCCGCTTCAAGGTACAATTTTAAATCCATTCTGTGTTCCCCAAAACAGAAAATGAATTGGGGGAGTTTAGTATAATGTAACTGATGGATAATCTGACACTTTACACCATATACTCTTCATCATCATCATTCCCCGTTTTGATTAGTTGTATACTTAGGAAGTGCTTTGCTGGTAAAAGTCATTTATTCAGATAATTCAGGGAACATGTCAGTCTGATTATTTTTCTTCATCTTCTAGATCAAAAGCTCTCCAAAATGTTCATATCTAGTTGGTCAGTGTAGTTTCAGGTGCTCTGCTTAGAAAAACCATTCTGACTGGCTATCCACCCTTTCGTGTTAAAGAAGTCCTGAGCAGGAGATATATATATATTTTTTTTTGCCTCAATGATGCCGTTGGAGTACGTCAAGAGATTGTTGAAGATGTTGTTGCAATTTAATAGTTATGCAAGTTTTTCATCAGAATCATGTAAGTGAGATCGTTCCAGGACTTCCTGCTATAAAAAATGTAATTTAAGCCCAGACCTTCTCAAGGCTATTGCAAAGCAACAGCTCCGGCGTTAGCTGAGATATTCATAACCATTTGATGTTACTACATTTTTTGAGGGAGCCCATTCTAACCTCAGCTTTCTAACCTCAGCTTTACACACCAAACCGAATGACTTGCACTTTGAGAAATGGAAGGAGTTTTTTTCAACATCGTCTGGTTATTAACAGTTTGGTGTGCTTAGAGTGGAGTGATGGTGTTCCCTGTTCCTCACAGAGCTGAGACTGGCACTGCCCAGCTTGGCACTATTACCATGGTAACAAGCTCCATCCCCTCTGCTGTTAGCTGGAAGCAGATCTTAAGGAGGCAGCAGCAGACAGTTTAGGAGACAGAGTAGGTGATGCTGCACAGGGAAGATAAAGAGAGTTTTTTTCAAAATTTTTTTTAATCTCAGACTTACATGATTTCTGAGACTGTATGATGCCGTTATCTGTACACATGGACTAAAGTAATAGTAAAGATCTATGTTGAAGTCTTTTGTTAAAATTTGAGTCTAAAACCACAGACTAAAGTTTTTTTATTGAAAAAAAAAAAATGATATGAAAAAATACTAGGGGCAGTGGTGGTCTAGTTGTTAGGGAGTTGGCCCTGCATCGGAAGATTGTGGTTTCGCTGCCCTCAGGTACCCCTGAGCAAGGTACCGTCCCTGTCACTGCTCCCCGGGTGCTTTCAATAGCTGCCCACTGCTGCATGGTGTTTGTGTGTATGGGTTAAAAGCAGAGGTCCAGTTTCGTTGTGGTTCACGCTTGCTGTGCTGTGACCTCGCAATGACAAGGGTTGTCACTTTCACTTTATATGGCCCATATACACCATGCATCTTATTTTCTCTAGTGCAGCTATTAAGAACAAGACAAATCTAAAAAACAAGTGTTAAGCATCTAACAGTATCTCAAGTTCTAATCCCAGAACTGAACCAGCCTTCCTGATCATCTTGTTCAGTCAGTTGGATCCAGTACGCTCTCACATGAAAAACACAATCTAAATCACATGGCATGGGCCTACAGACTCTGAAGCCTCCTCCGTAGATAAAGACAACGCTGACCCTGCTTAAAGACAGTGGCCCTGTCCAGTTTGCTGTCTGTGAGGACTCCCACGTACCTGAAAATCAAAAAGAGGAGTTGATAAAGGCCCTTTAAAGTAGTTCTCCCAAGCTGCCAAGTTTGAAAAGGGAGGGGAAGGTTGCAGTCTGCTTCACTTCACTCCCCGATCTGTCTAAAAGAGCGTGGCTGACAGAATCTTGAACTGAATACATAGTCAGTACTATAACAATGTGTCAACAGAAGAGGGAAGGAGGCGACGTGAGGTAGCAGCTTTGAAGTGGCCACAGACTCCTGCAGAGACGTGAGTGTCCTCAATGAAGTCAACCGAGGACGTTCAAGTGGAATTATCAGTCAGTAAAGGGCAAGGATGAGTAATGCAGTATAACGCACTACTGCTTTTAGTTGCCGTCTTTCTGTTCACTGTAATGTTGCTAATAACCCATAAAAGTGCTGTTTACTGCTTGTGACCCATTTCCCTGCACTCCTGGCTTTATGGCCATGAAGTGGTGAAACCATGAAGTCGTGGCAAAGCAATGAAAGGAATGCCTGAGAGGAACACCCCATTCATTTAGTCAGACACATGATTACGCACATGCATGTCTCCACATCCGTATGTGTCTATATGAAAGCTCTCTGCGTAAAACAAGTAAGCAGATGTCTTTATTTTTTAATACTTCCCCTTACCATCAGGGTTTGCAATCTTCATCTCCATTTAAGTCCATCTATAAGTGTCCATGTCTGAGATAAGCACAGCTACGACGTTCACATATTCCAGGATTTTTGTGCTTCAACAGATAGGTGTTCACGAGTGGTTCGCTTCTGGTGGTCTCTCTTCTGTTGCTCTGAACATCAAACTGTGGAATGTAAGAACTTCACCCTGTGGAGGTGGTGCATGGTGTTACTGACTTAAATGAACTAAAAAACTACAAAAATGGACATGGACTCTCAAGAGATGGGTTTCAACCTTACCTGGCACTTTTGGTGGTGAGGGGACACAATGTGAAGACTGCATGAAATGAAAGTGAAAGGGACTAATTGCCATTGTGAAACACAGCACGAAGTGAAAGTGAAAGTGACAACCCTCGTCATTGTGAGGTCACAGCACAGCACACAGTGAACCACAATGAAATTGGACCTCTGCATTTAACCCATGCACACAAACACCGTGCAGCAGGGGGCAGCTATTGAAAGCACCTGGGGAGCATTTATGGGGATGGTACCTTGCTCAAGGGTACCTCAGAGCAACCTACTGGTCTGGGATTTGAAACCATGACCTTCTTATCCTGGAGCCTAGTCCCTAAGCACTAGGCCAACACTGCCCAACCTCTGCTTTTTACCCTTAGACACCATGCTGCCTCAGCCAAACAATATGTAAAAATAATTTTGACTTCATAGTCACATGGAATTAACTGCTTATCCTGACTAGGGTTGTAGGGGAAGCTGGAGATACACCAGCGCTCATAGGGTTAAAGGCAGAAAACACCCTAAACAGGTCAGCGGTCCATCACAAGACACCCTCCCCAGTGGGCAGTTTATCATCTCCATCCAAATGAGTGAATTCAAAACAATCTGTATTTGTAGCAAAGTTTCCATGAATTGACAGCAGGGACTACATGGACTAAATGGTAGAAACTTTAACTTTTCCGTTCTACATTACGCTCACTGTTCACTGCTAAACAAGAAAAGATCTAATCTAATATCAGCCCAGAAAACACAATGCTGACCTCAAAGACTGAGATGGCCAAGATGGAAGTAAATGGCAGAATCAGGAGTTTTGCAGGTCCAGGATATAAAGCTTAAGCGTAATTGGGTTATAATGCCAGACAATGATCCTAAGCAGAAGGCCAAGTTGACCTCTGCATGTCTCAAAAGGAACAGAATTAAGTTTTTGGTTTAGACCTGACCTGATCCTCAATGACTCTGTTGCAGGACCTTGAGCGATCAGTTGTTGCCTGCAGGCTCTGAGGTATGCCTGAATTAAAGCAATTCAATCAAGAAGAGTGCGTCAGAATTCCTCCACAGCAATGTTAAACACTAAAGTGTTTGTTTGTGGTTGTTGCCATTAAAGGTGGCACAACCGACTCATCGATATCATCAACCAAGGGACGTCTTGTGAAGAGAAGCCCAGTGTTTGTGAAATGCTTTAAATGGATTTTCCCTCTTTTCTAATCTTCATAATGGCATGCTTTCCCCTTAGACAGCTCTCTTTTTCCCATGAGTGCATTTCCTCATTTAGTGCTTTTAACCTACGTCTTTGTAAGAACAGCATTTAAGCTACAGTGTCGTAAGAGCTTTACATTAAAGATTGAAAGCTAAATAAAAATGTAAAATTATAAAAGTGGAGTGTAAAAGGTGAGCAGAGTAAATGGTGATTAAGTAATGATTAGTACAAGTTAGGTGCAAGATGGATAGATAGATAGATAGATAGATAGATAGATAGATAGATAGATAGATAGATAGATAGTGAACGCTTTGTTTTATTTTGCATCTGTACACACAAATGTTTCAAATAATGCACAAAGCGAAACAAGTGCCAAATGGAGATACAAGGTTTTGTTTCAGGATCCACATTTATTTGCCTCACTTTTTTTCTGAAAGGCAAAATTTGGGTCACACTGTTGAAACAGCAGCAGATATTATTCATCAACCCCTGCAATGCCGTTTCCAAGAATTCCTCCCCCGTTCCCTTTAATATACCTTTCCTGTTTCGTACATCCGTGCTCCTATTTTTACTTCATAACAAAGCGCCTGTGTGTGGGAGGCGGGGAGCGCTTCAGCGGCCCACGTACCGAGAGGATGCTGCAGCGATGGAGCAGATTGGCTGGACATTCCTTCCCTCCTTCTCTTCTCCTGATGCTGGATAGGACGCTGCAGCTGGATTTCCGCACTGCTAAACTGAGCTAAGCCTCTTGGACATGAATATACATTTGGGATTATGTAATGAAAAGGTTATGCAATGACTGAGAGAACAGAGTGTGGGGGTGAGAGAGTCTGCTGGGGATAAATTTGTTTCATGTGAGGATTAGGTGGCTTTTTTCCCTCTCCCCCATGTCTACACTATCCCCCTCTCCTTTTCTCTCCAGCTACAGGCTGTCACTTAAGCTTCCTGAGACAGAAAGCAACATCAACCTCACCAGCAGCCTCAGACGAGCAGCTTTATACTTCCCATCCATTTCTGTTTATCTGTTTGCGGTCAAAGATGCTTAAGGCCTGCTTAAATGCCTGCTCACAGCGCAGAATCTTCCGTTCTAAAATAATCCTCCCTCCAAATTTAGATGGCTTCAATCTGTCTCCAACATTCTGCTCACTCCAAAACAGCTATAAACAGCAGCAGGCCTCCTGAAACCTCAACTTTCTCCATTTTGACGGATGACAGTCAGCGATAGCTGGTCTTAATATTGGATGGGGGGGCTAAAAATGATAACAGCGCTAACGTGCACCCTGTGGCTCATACATGAAGCAATGAAATTCAGAGCCACAGGTCTCACACTATATAAAGCCTATCAGACTGTCCTATATTTAGCACTTCGATTAAATGAAAGAAATAAATGCTTTACAAGGCTACAAAGTGCCTAGAACTACAAGGTTCTAGATAAAGGGGTTGCAGCATCAGCAGTAAACGAATCACTTGATCATCTGCACCTGCTTCTTCCCTGCTTCACGTCTTAAGTTAGAAGCTTTGTTTTGCTCGAAAGGTTCATACGTAGATCACTGGACAGGTACCGGGACTGCAAATGAGAGCCGGAAATGGAGAATTATATTTCGATATCTTTAACTCAGCAAGTAAACAGAGCTTTTGCACAAACACATGCAGAGGAATGCCATATTTATATGAAAAATGTATATGTAAATTGCCCATACAGTTGTAGTTCCCGAGGTGAAATGTGCAATAAAAAGATTTCGCAACACTGTTACTTTACGGTGCCAATAAAAGCTTATTAAAGTCAAGCTGAAGGAGGAGAGAGACAAACAAGGTTTCGGTTAGATAAAGGAGAGGCAGACGTGGCTGTCTGTGATCTGTGTCTCTTTTTTTCAACTCTCACAAGCCTCATCGCTCCCAGAGCTTCCATCTAAAGTGCTTCCACTTAAGAAGTAATCACCAAAGCATGCAACACAAACAATGCACTTAAGAGACCTGAGAAGCTCAGTGCAGCTTCATGCAAAAGCTCCAGGGGCAAAACATACGCTGGGTTCTGACTCGGGACGTGAACGATTACTCTCTTAACTGTTCAAAGTGCTGCTTCCCAAATGCCTTGTGTAGAAGGCGAGTCCTCATCAGCAGTCAGTGATGCAGGGTTTGAATTCATTTTAGTTCATCTGCTCATCTGAAGAGGCGGCCTCTGACACGACTGTGATGAATTTCCCCGACTGTCTTGTTAAATTATTTTAATGAGACGTTTTCAAATGGATTTCGCGGCGCGCTGTTAAATGTCAGTTGTTTTGCCAATATTGAGTTTAGCAGTGGTAAGCACTTCATCCCTAAATGAATCTGGTCATTTTTGTTGCTTCCCAACTAGACCTGGCACCATGACACACCTTGAAACACAGCTTAAGAACTGCTAATGGTGAGACCGTTCGGTATTATTCATCCATCCATCCATCCATCCATCCATCATTTGAAGCTCTTGTTGGTGAGGGGTCCAGTTGGACTCAGACTCAGCGTTACAGGCAGTGTGAGTTGAACTCTGACTCAGGGTTACAGGATGTGTGAGCTGGACTCAGACTCAGGGTTATAGGCAGTGTGAGTTGGACTCAGACTCAGGATTACAGGCACTGAGTTGGACTCAGACTCAGGGTTACAGGCAGTGTGAGTTGGACTCAGACTCAAGGTTACAGGCAGTGTTAGTTGAACTCAGACTCAGGGTTACAGGCAGTGTGAGTTGGACTCAGACTCAGGGTTAAAGGCACTGAGTTGCACTCAGACTCAGGGTTACAGGCACTGAGTTGGACTCAGACTCAGGGTTACAGGCACTGAGTTGGACTCAGACTCAGGGTTACAAGAAGTGTGAGCTGGACTCAGACTCAGGGTTACAGGCACTGAGTCGGATTCAGACTCAGGGTTACAGGAAGTGTGAGCTGGACTCAGACTCAGGGTTACAGGAAGTGTGAGCTGGACTCAGACTCAGGGTTACAGGAAGTGCGAGATGGACTCAGACTCAGGGTTACAGGCAGTTTGAGATGGACTGTGACTCATAGACTCCATTCTGCAGCCTGAGCGCCCGACGTTAGTCTTTATTTAGCACATGCAGCCTGTAGGGTTGCCTAGTAACAGAAGAGAAGCTGCTCCAGGAAGGGAGGAGGTGCAGACATCGCTCTCTTCCTCTTGCTCTCTCCCTCTCTCACCTCTTTCTATCTTTTTTTATTTCTTCTGTCATTCTCTCTCCCTCTCTCATCCCATGTCCTCTCTCTCCCTCTCTCTCATCCCTTCTCCTCTCTCTCTCCCTGTCTCTCATTCCTTCTCTCAACCCTCCTTCTTTCTATTTCTTGTCTCTCAGTCTCTCTCTGTACCCTTTTCTCATTTCAACATGCATCCTTTCTCACCCTTCCTCTTTCCCCATTCTGTTATATATTGATAACCCTTGTTCTCACACTCTCTATGCTTTCTTAATTATTCCTAATTCTTTCTATCCATTCCACTTTTATTTCTCTGTCTGTCTCCCCCCAGCCTATTAACCCTTTCTCCTCTACTATCTCTACTATTTTTTCTCATGTTCTCAGGCCATCTCTCTCTCTCTCTCTCTCTCTCTCTCTCTCTCTCTCTCTCTCTCTCTCTCTCTCTGTCTGTCTTGTCCACCAGCCATTTAAAGGACTTTCTTCTCTTCTGACCCAGAAAAAAAGAAATTGTAAGAGGTAAGAGAAGTGAAAATTGTAATAATTGTAATTGATAACAGGGGCCTCTATCTTAAGCAATAAAGGGGCTCCTTGTTCAATGTCACAAAGAGAGAGGGGTGGGGAGAGAGAGAGAGAGAGAGAGAGAGAGAGAAGGATTCCTCCATTTTAAATAGTGCTAAGAGGCAGAGTGTTGCCATGGCGTCTCACTTACCTTTTGCTCTTCTCCTCGCACAAATGAGTGTGCTGGCATTTTGCCTCACGTCTATTTATACATGAACTCAGTCTTACAGAGAGACAGGAATGGTGGAGCATTTCACTTTACAAATACTTGGAGTAATGCTGCATGCTTTATTTATTTATTTGTTTGTTTATTTAATTACCAAGTGGGTCCCCATCATCCCATCATTTATTCTTGAAAGCAAATAAGAGGCCAGTCTAAGTAGAATGAATGTAGAAATACCAATATACAAATATAAATACACACACACACACACGTGCACACACACACATTATTTAAGAAATGTTATTCTAGAGTGCAATTTTCTTATTCTAAGTGTAAATGAAGGTGGTGAGAATGTCATATATATATATATATATATATATGTATATATTGTTGAAGCTGCTAAGAAGGTTTTGGCAGCATCATGAAACCTCATGGAAAATTTGGTGATGAAACCCGAGTGAGTGTAGATGACTGTGCAGCATTAGTTATATTAAAAATGTAACAGGTCACTCCAGTCCAAGTGTAATGGAGAAGCTCAGTGTCCCAGAAAAAGTGGAGCTTACTTTACCTACACTCTCAAAAGATGCCAAAACAAAGAACCGCTGAGAGTTCAGCAGAGAACATTTTTTTCCATGGAATAAACGAGTGTGACGCACTTTGAGTAAAGGTTCTGTACCAATTAATGGGACGTCTCGAGGCCTGCTTAGGAAACATTATTTTCTGAAGGTCTGAACACCTGCACTGTGAGGTTCACACTGCTGTGCTGAGCTGCGTCAGTGACAGCTTGTTTTGAGGGACTTTGCTCACCTTAACCTTCCAAAACAAACAGCAAAAAATGTTCAAACCTCTATTAATATTCATGAATGTTCTGGACTTACGCCCGTCCTCCTCACCCTCTTCCACGAGTTTTGTCTGCTGGAACGAGTGCAGCATATGGAACCGGGCCCTAAGTGTATTCTTAGTGACAAAGAAAAGACCTTATACTCCCTCCCCCTGTCTTTCTCTCTCTCTCTCTCTCTCTCTCTCTCTCTCTCTCTCTCTCTTTCTCTCTTATGTGTGTTTATAAATGTTACCCAGTTTTCTGTCCAACAACGAAATTAGATATGATGAATGCTGAAACAGACAGAACTCACACAGATTCAGTTACAGTGCCTCCTGACGTCAGGTTACAGGAGGAATCATTAGGGCTTTTCCACTGGTCACTGCTCACTGGACTCTCATATTAGAGCTTTTATGCAGCGCCTGTTCACACTGGGAAAGGCTTACGCCACTGAGTCCATGATAAACATTGTAGAGCAGCCTTAGCCATGTGTACATCGCAGAGGCAAACACTGTAGTGCTTCAAAAGATTTGGCTGCAGTAAAGGCATTATGTTTTAATGAAAAGACATCTGATATATTTTAGTGGAATGTGGGCCAGAGCGTAACCTTTAAGAGACAAATCCTTATAAAAACAGGCCACAGAAAGCAAACAGCAGGCAATCAAATGTTATTTTAGTGTCTAGCAAGTTCTGTCTTTTTAAGGATATGAATAAACCCTGAGGCTATTGATATTAGTCTGCTCTGGAGATTCTGCCACCTTGCTGTTGTACATCTGTTGAGGCACAGTCTGCATGAGCTCTGCTGTAGCTCCTGTAGAACCATTCTTGCAAAGAAAATTGGGTGGAGAACCTAGCGGTGCCCTAGCAATAACACTGCACTCTACTCGTACCAGCGCCCCACACTGCACAAGTTCAACCATGTCACTGTCACTGCTGGTGAACAGTGACTCAAAGTGGGAGGAACTCACACAAGGTGCCTGGAGTGAATGAGTATACTAAGAGCACCAGTGTGTATTAATGTGTGTGTGAGGCAATGGTGAAAAATCAGAAAATTCCTAATAAGCATCAATAAATATGTATATTTATGCTTTGGTGTGAGTTTATAACCACCAAATTGTGTGCATTGAAAAAAAAAGAAAACAAAAAAAAATTGTACATACACATACTATTGACACTTAATAATTTCCCCTCTCTCTCAGTGTTGAACACACATGCCTGATGGGTAATTCCCCCTCTTTCACTCTGCTCTGTTCTTTCCCCTCTAAAATGGACCATTACATAAATCACTCCATTCCTCATTCCTGAGGGACAGGCAAAACAGAGGAATCACCTTCAGCACCATCACCCAGGACAATGAGTTCACAGCAGAGAGAGAGAGAGAGAGAGAGAGAGAGAGAGAGAGAGAAAACATAGGAAGGAGAACAAAATTGGAAGAAAGAACAGAGAGAAAAAAGACTGGAGAGAGGGATGATTGGAGAGAGACAGAGAGACACAAAGAGGGAGAGAGAGGGAGGGAGAAAAAGGGAGAGAGGGAGAATGGAGAGAGAGAGAGAGAGAGGGAGAATGGAGAGGGAGAGAGAGAGAGAGAGAGCGAGAGAGAGAGAGAGAGAGGGAGAATGTGTATGTTCATGCTCTCCTACTGAGCTTTCAAAAAGGGGGTCTAAAAATACATTTTTCCCCACGTGTGTCGTGCCATAAAACATTTATAGTCAGCCACAATCTGCTGTAGTCTGGCCGTTGATGCAACAGCCTTGAAATATTCATGAGACTGGCTGCAAGGCTGGCCGGGAGAGAGCCCTGGCAAAATAGAGCAGGGCTATGTTCCCTGAAGGGCGAGTGAGCGAGAGAACTAGAGAGTGAGAGAAAGAGAAATGTGGGGGGGTGTGCTTACATAATCAGCCACCGACGGAGGCCACGGCTTTAAACCCATGTCTCTATGGACAATGTTCCTGTTCTCTCTCTCCCCTTTCTCTCTCTCTCTCTCTCTCTCTCTCTCTCTCTCTCTCTCTCTTTCTGCTGTACATTGAAACACTACAGGGCCCTTTCTCCTCTTCCACTGAATCATGGTATACTGATTAGGCAGATATATATCCAAAGGTTTTTGAATTAAAGGTCATGTCATTTGTTTAACCTATTCACTGAAGGCATCTGGGATTCAAAAGATGAACAGGAGATTCATTAGAAGCTTTTTAAAAGCATTGTGCACATCTAGTCTAGTCTGTTATTTGGAGCGTCCTGAAAAAGAAGGAAACTACTGGTGTACTTAGCAACAGACTCCCAATGAAATAAACAACAGCTGATAAACAAATATCAAGAGCAATAAAGAAAACTCCAAAACAACATACAGAGACATCACGAACAATCTATGGAACGTCCAACACGGGGGGGCATTGTGTGAAGGTGGAAACCATATAAACAAATACATTAACAGTGGGCTTTAAGCTTCTATGACTTACCTACATTATCCTAATAGCTCACAATAAAAGTAATTAAACTAACTGATCATTTATTAACATAACCAACAAGCTGCTTGTTCTTATTTCAACTGGCCACTATTTTGATCACATGACCTAATTTTCTTTCCATTTTGTTGTGCTATGAGCAGCTGTGTGATGCTGATTTGTTACAGGAACACAGCATACAGAGGCCTGATTTGCTACAGAATCAGTTTGGGTTCGTTCTCCTTTTCAGCTGGCTCAGGTCCAGAATCGCTTCTCAATGCTGCCTCGAGTGTTTGTGTGTGTGAGAGATGTGAAGTGTGGCCTGTCTAGGTGATGTATACTCCTCTCCAACAGGGCTTTATTGATTATTGAGGTCAGCCATACTCTCTTTGTTTCTCTCTCATGTCAGCTGTCACTTCCAACAGCCTCTTCCTGCTCCTGTGGCTTCATCTCCGTTTCTCTCCAGTGACTGTGGGGACTTGCTTGCAGATCCTCCAGAAAGCTGGGTGGCTGTATTTCATATTGTGATTAGTAAAGCTTGGTGTTTCGCTTCGGAGAACACGAGGCGAATTCCTTGTGGCTCCACGACAGACGCCACAGTTACTGGGACTGTTTAAGGAATGGCGTCATGGTGGAGATTTGTTGTTTTGGATAGCGGTGTTGTGTTGGAGACGGTGCTTGTGCCTTTATTTCTAATCAATACTCTCTGCTACTGAACAAGATTCAGAAACGCTGATAAACTCGGACTGTATTTTATAGTGCGTTGGTTCATGCGGTCTCTTCGACGACACCGTAGGAATCACATTGCTCTGCCGAGGGGCAGCAGTGGCCTAATGGTTAAGGAGTTGGCCCAGTGGTCAGAAGGTTGTGGGTTGGAATCTCAGACCAGTTGGTTGACCTGAGGTACCCTAGAGAAAGGTACCGTCCTCATCACTGCTCCCTGGGCACTGGATGTGGCTGCCCCTGCTGCATGTGTGTGCATGGGAGAAAAGCAGATGTGGCATATCGTTGTGTTTCACAATGACAGATATTCACTTCACTCTTCAAAGCCTTCCATTCATTAACTGCTTACCCCAACCCCGGTCAGGGGTGATACTGGGCCCTATTCCAGCAGTCATGAGGAAAAAGGTGAAGAAACACCCTTGAAATGTCAGCAGTCCATCATAGGACACCATGCCACAGGGGAAGCAGTGTATATTGCTTTTTTACTCATATTCTTTTTTTTTTGCGTGCACATTAGATGTGGATCATTCTGGTTTTGCTGATGTGGAAACCCTTTTGCATGCAGTGTCAACACACACTGACTACACTATTTCTTATTAAAAGACAAATAATTAGGTACAGTGGACAGAAAATTGATCTGACAACCCCAAAAGTCATGCCGTGCCCAAGGCTTTACTTGTAATAAAATTGGTGTAAGTCACCCCAAGTGACTTATTGCTTGACATGCCTTACATTGGCAACATTGCAAAATGTGATAAATAAGATATAAGTGAAGATAACAAATTCATATTATGTATTTCACAATATATTATCAACATAATCAGTTCTGTCCCAATATTTTTTAGAGTCAGTTGCCAAGCATCCAATTGCATTCATCTTTGTGCTATTTTATTTAATTATTTGTCATATAAAGACAAACATATACCAAATTATGAAAATGAAGCTGCTTTTCTGCTTTTTTATATATATATATATATAATTTACTGTGTGGTGTTAATATCAAGCTACACAGCCTGAACTTTCTTGAAGCTTTCTCATCATTTAAGTCTTCAGGAACAGTTCTCCAGGCTTCTGGAAGGACATTCCAAAGCTCGTCTTAGGATGTTGGCTGACTTTTGTTTCTGTTCTCTGTGGAGATGATCCCATGCTGCATTGCCTCTGAAACTGCAATGTGACTGGACTGAAAATGAGAGACAAAAACTTTGTCCTTCAGGAAGCCTGGAGAACTGCTCCTTAACACTACATTAAAATCCATTAAAAAGTCTGGCTTTTTGGAATGGAAATATGAAAAATGAGACTTTTGCACAGTACTGTGTTTTTAACAACAAGTTAAAGTAAAAACAGCATGCACTACAGACTCCACACATCAAATATTGATGACTTCTCCCATTACGGTGTGTGTTCACACTTTGAATGTAGGTATTGAGGGTTTAAATTCATAATTGAACAAGTGTTCCCTCGGAGACTGCTTGCTGTCTGAGAAGTCTCGTTGCCGTTGCCTTGGAGGGTGACTCTGTTCTGGATGGATGCAGTGGAGGGGTATGAATATGTATCAGAGCAGAGGATGTTGGGTGTTGGAGCTAGTAGAGATGAAGAGGGTCCCACCGCTCTTGTCAGGCTTGACACCCCTTTGCCACGGCTCAAAGGTCAGGCGGAAATCAAATCTGCGGCTTTGCCAGCTATTTGGGATGCACGCCAAGACACAAATCAAATCAGCCCCGCCCAGAGCCATTCAAATGAAAATAAGCCTGCTGCCTTATCAGGTTGGGGGTATTGCTAGGCTTTATGTCCTGTTTTGTTTTGTCTGGTCAGAGCAGAAATAACCTTCAGAGGACTAGCAGATAGGAGAGGAGTGTATTATTTACTGCCAGCCTGGCATTTTCTATCCAGCCGAGTTTGTTTACTGCTTTCACTTGATGTTTCTTGAAGTGATGTCTGCAGCAGTGTCTCAGACCGAGCAGGCTGGCCAGTCCAGTCACAAAAACATCTCTTTATCGACCACAATAAACATGAGTTTTCCTTTTCCAAAATGAAATGACATTTCCGTTCCCTGTGTGTGATGGTTGTGCACCAGGAGAAACGTGGGCAGAGTGAACTCTGCCTTGGGTTATTCAAAAAAGAAAGGAATCCTTGTCATCACTGCCATGTCGGATAGAAACTCTTATTCATCTTCAGCTTATAAAGAGAGCTTTCAAATGAAATGTCAGTATTAAGTCTAAGAGGTAGATTTCTGGTTGGGATTATAGGATTATAGTCGGTGTCTGATCAACCAAGTTTACCAAACAGGTACTGATGATCATCAATGTCACACGGAGGTTGAAACACAGTCATGTTTGGAACAACCGACCAGCCGAGTTCCTTCAAAAACTGTGTGCAAGTGTACCTTGAAGAACTGATGCTGTTTTGAAGGCAAAGGGTGGTCACACCAAATATTGATCTGATTTAGATTCTCTTTTGTTCATTCACTGCATTTTGTTGATTGATGAAAAGAAATGATCAACACTTCCATTTCTGAAAGCGTTCCTTGTTTACAGCATTTTTTCACACTTGCCTAAAACTTTTGCACAGTACTGTATATATATATATATATGCTCATCCAAAATGAGTCACACACTCTAATATGTCGTAACATTATTTCCATCCAGAGTTGCATAAATGTTTTGCCAAGATCTTGTAGAGATGATGGAAGAGTCGGACCGCTGCGCCAATTCTTCTCCATGGGGTTAAGACTCATGCTCATAGGTTGGACTCTGTGGTGGCCGATCCATGTGTGAGAATGATGTCTCCGCTCCCTGAACCTCTCTTTCACAATCTGAGCCGATGAATCCTGGTATTGTCATCTTGGAAGATGCCTGTGCTGTCAGGGAAGAAGTGCACTGATGGAATAACCTGCTCATTCAGTATATTCAGGTGGTCAGCTGACCTCATTCTTTGGGAGACCTGACCAACTGCAGCAACCCCAGATCGCAGCACGGCCCCCACAGGCTTGTAAGGGAGCCACTAGACATGATGGGTGCATCACTTCATGCACCTCTCTTCTTACCCTGATGCTCCATCACTCTGGAACAGGGTCAATCTGGACTCATCAGACCACATGACCTTCTTCCATTGCTCCAGAGTCCAATCTTCATGCTCCCGAGCAAACTGAAGCCTTTTTTTGCGATTAGCCTCACTCATCAGGAGTTTTCTTAAGGCTACACAGCTGCTTAGTCCCAATTCCTTGAGTTCTCTTCACATTGTGCGTGTGGAAACTCTCTTACTTTCACTTCTGAACACAGCCGTCAGTTCTGCTGCTGTTTTTTTATGATTGATTTCCCCAAATGTTTAAACGATCATGATCACGGTCATTCACGATTTTTTTTCTGACCACATTTCTTCCGCAAAGATGATGGTTCCCTTACGGTTTTTAATAATGTGTTGGACAGTTCCAAACACAATTTTAATTTCAGCTTCTCTTTAGATGTTTTCTTTGCGTGATGCCAGTAATGTGACCCTTCTGAAACAGATGAACATCTTCTCCACAACCGCAGGATATATATATATATATATATATATATATATATATATATATATATATATATATATATATATATCAATCACTCTATGTGCACTATATGATGGATGAAACTTCTACTTATCTCACTGTATTATATCGACTGGACTTCTGTCCAGCTCCTGAAGCTCTAACCAATAGGAGACCCAGTGACTGCATTTCTTATCTCTATATACATACCACAGACAAAATTCTAATTGTACAAATTTCTATTGGCTGTGTTTGCGCCTTACAACAAAAGAATTATTATTACAATCCTTTCAGAGGTTCAACAAATCAAGGCTGATGATTCTATGAAATGAACACAAACTGAAAACTACAGACATACATGTTTTTTTCTGCAGAAATCACAGGCCTTGAATGTTCCTCGCTGGTTGTCTGTGCTGAGGGTAACATGATTTTTATAATATTGTATGATTTTGTCTTGTGCAAACAAGTTTGGCCAGATATTTATTAATGCATATCTCTAACTCTTTCTCTTCTTGTGCAGAGAGAAAGCAAAGCATCCACACAAACAGACCTGTGCTTGGGGATCAATTAGGGGGGCTTTGTTGCCATGCAATTTTCCAAAACTGGCTCAAACACAAATTTGAAAAAAACATGGTTGTGGGATATCAGGGTGCTCATCCTGTTAATTTAAAGCATTACTGTATGGGCTACCCTCACGACCTGACCACAGGGACACATCAGTTTGAGCCTCAGTAGAAAGATGGCAGAATAAACTGTCTCGGCTCTGCCTTGTATACGACCTGCTTGCCTTCAAATCACTTTATGGGGCAAAAATATAGAAGAATGTTGGTGATGCAGTGGTGTTTTTTCAATCAAGTTTATTCTAAAGATACAGTATTCCATCCATCCATTTTCTGCCGCTTGTCCCAAACGGGGTCGCGCTGGTGTCCAACCCAGCACACACAGGGCGAGGACGGGGGACGCCCCCTGGACAGGTTGCCAGCCCATCGCAGGGAGGAGCGGGACGGGGACGGCACCTTGCTCAAGGGTACCTCAGGGGAACCTATTGGGAAGGGGTTCAAACCCACGATCCTCCGATTGTGTGGCTGACACCCTAACCACTAAGCCACCGCTGCCTCCATAATAAAATGAATAAATAAATCAAATAAATTAATTAATTAATCAAAGATATCAGTCTCTTCCGATGGTTTTTCATTTGCTATAATTGTTGGAAACCGCCATTCATGGTTAAAACTAAGCCTCTAGCGGCATCTTAGACTCTAAAGTTAATCATTTTAATCTTTAGGGCAGCGATGGCCTAGTGTTTAGTAACTATGCCCCAGGATTAGAAGGTCATGGGTTCAAATCCCAGACCATTAGGTTGCCTTGAAGTGCCCTTGAGCAAGGTACCGCATGGTGTGTGTGGGTTAAAAGCAGAGGCTGTATTTGTGATTCACTGTGTGCTGTGCTGTGCTTCGCAACGGCAAATAGTCACTCGAGAAAAAGATGAATTGTTTTAATCTTTGTCTTCGGGGCAGCGATGGCCTAGCGGTTAGGGAATAGGTCCCATAATTGGTCATGAGTTTGAATCCTGGAGGTCCCTGAGGTACCCCTGAGCAAGGTATCGACCCCATCACTGCTCCCTGGGTGCTGGATATGGCTGCATGGTGTGTGTGGCTTTAATAGCAGAGGCTGTATTTCGTTTTTGTTTCACTGTGTGCTGTGCCATGTTTCACAGTGACAAATAGTCACTTTCACTTCACCTTTATATTGAAATCTAAATTTCAATTAAAGCCTATATTTTGAGCAACAATTAGCCTCATCCTAATCGTTCTAATCAGGATCACGGGCAGTACTAGAACCAGTGTTTATTAGTATTTATTAGTCCACCTGATGTGCATGTCTTTGTACTGTAGGAGGAAACCCATGTAGGCAGGAAGCACACTTCACACAGGCAGGACCCAGGTGCCACAGCTGGGAACTGAACCCAGAACCTTCCTGCTGTGAGGTGACAGTGCTACCCACTATGCCAACTGAATGCTACTGTTAATGACACTGAATGAACCGAACACATTTTTTCCCTTTATTATTTTTTTTACATTGTTTTTTTAACATATTTAAATTCAAACTTACTTTTATCTTACTTTAAAAAATGTGTGATCTGAATGAAACACCTCACCCCCACCTCATCTGTGCCCCGACCTCTCAATGAAGCTCAGCTTTAGACGGACGCTCATACTTCTTATATAATAAAGCTCCTTCTTTGGACGGGACTGGACGTTGAGCCAAAACCCGACACATTATATCATGTTTCATATTAATCTCTGTCCAAACCTCACATATCTATCATTATAATTATACTCTAGCATTTCCCCTATTGATTATATCAGTAACTGGGGCAGCGGTGGCCTAGTGGTTAGGGCGTTGGCCAGAGGATCGGGGGTTCGAACCCCTTCCCAATAGGTTGCCCTGAGGTACCCTTGAGTAAGGTGCTGTCCCCATCACTGCTCCCCGGGCGCTTTCAATAGCTGCCCACTGCTGCACGGTGTTTGAGTGTGCATGGGTTAAATGCAGAGGTCCAATTTCATTGTGGTTCATTGTCTGCTGTGCTTTGACCTCGCAATGACAAGGGTTGTCACTTTCACTTTTTTTCTTTCAACTGAAATATTGATGACAGAACATTTAAAAACAGCTAAAACAAGCCAAAAAACACAGTGACAGTAATAAACCATTTTCATTTCTATTTTAATGTCAAATTTTATTTAATCTTTCCTTATTAATCTTATCACTTTCAATTACTGCATTTTTGATGATATCTATGCTTATTGATCTCTGTAAAGCCCATTGAATGAGCATTGAAATCCACCTACTGACATGCAGGGCCATAAGGGATCTGGATGCTCTAATAATGGAAACTACTGTTACTATGCTCATAGTCTGAGAGTCCAGTTCTCTGTGAAGTAGGCTGTAGAGTTTGATCACAGGCTGAACATGGGACCGATATGTGGAATATGTGGAATAAGAATGGTGTGAAAAAATCAGAAATCAATTTAATTGAAAAAAAATAAAAATAAAAAAAATAGATAAAAACAGGCTTGCCTTTATCCCAGCATCATAGTATCAGTTGGGGCAGCGGTGGCCTAGTGGTTTGGACAAGGCCCCAGGATTGGAAGGTTGTGGGTTTGAATCCCAGACCGGTAGGTTGCCTTGAAGTACCTTTGAGGAAAGGTACTGTTCCAATCACTGCTCCCTGGGTGCTTTCAGTAGCTGCCCCCTGCTGCACATGTGTATGGGGGTTAAACGGTTTCACTTTGTGTTGTTTTACAATGACAGGTTGTCACTTTCACTTCAAAATCCTTAGACTAATTGGTGTCCAAAACTCGCTCAAATAAACAAGCAACGTGGCTTATGAGTCAGGAACATTGGTCTAACTGCGTTTCGTTGCTTGTTCTGGCTTTTGTTAACTTCTAGGACTTTAGCTGTGTGTCCTACACTGTGTGTGGCTCTCAAGGCAATAGAGTGCAGACATATCTAGACCCTTTGATGTTGAAAAAAATAACGAACCGTTCTTTGTTATCGTTCTCTTTGTGTCTGGTCATTTAATGAGGCCAAGGATCTGTGGAAGCATGGCTGTGTAAAATGGATAATATGGTCCAAACAACATTCTGTTCGAAGAATCCTGAACAAGAACACTCTGTACCGAACGACTTTCATCATAACAGCCGTGCTTGAGCAGAACATACTTCACAGCACTAAAAGCAGATATGAGCGGAGAACAACCAGGAAAAAAGCAAGAAAATGACAAATTGTGGCAAATTATTGCTGTGAATGGGTAAAAAATGTGTCATCTGGTCTTATCCAGCCATTAAGAAGCTTTTAGTGAAATATGTCCATTAACAAAGAGGACACATTTCATCGATTAAATACAACCACCTCAGCAAAGAAGGAACCCCCCCCCCCCCCCATACCTCTCAATGAAGCTCAGTTTCAGACAGACGCTCATACGTCTTATATAATAAACACATAAGAAGCTCCTTCTTTGGACGGGACTGGACGTCGTACACGTTACGTCACTCAAATTTCATATTAATCTTTGTCCTAACCTCAAATATCTAGTGCACTCCAGAGTTTCCCCAATTGATTATATCAGTAACTGTAATATAGATGACAAAACAATGAGTAAAAGCTTAACAGTAAAAAGAAAAGACTTACTGTGATGATAATAAGCCAAGCAAAGCATTCTGAGTATATTATAAAATAAACAAACCAGCCTTAAAAAAGGTCAAGAAATTATTATTTTTTAAATATTATAACAGTATCATTTGCAACAGTATAATAATTAATATCATTCTTATGTTAAGGTTAGCTTTACAGGCTAGTTTGTAATGAATTTTGTTATTAAAATGTATAAAATGAATATCATTTTGTCTTGCAGTGCACTTGTATAGTAGGGCACTAGTATAGCAAGGCAGCCGTGGTCTAATGGCATGAGAAACGATTTTAGTGGTTGGGGGAGGGGTTGAGTGGAGGGTGGTGGGGTTGAAGAACAGCGCTCGACCCAAACCTGCATACACGGCCGAACCGCCTCGGGCACAGGGAAGGTCCGGGGTTGTGTGTTCAGTACCGTGGTGTTCAGGACAAGTTAAATGCAGAGAACAAATGTGTGTGTACCTGTGTGTGTATATGTGTGTGTGCAAACACAGGAGTTTCATTTCAAATTTCATTAGTGTGCACAGTAGTGGGTCAAGGGCATATTTGATCTCCTTGGTGTACAAATCCGTGTTGGCTGTATTTTCGGAAGTGTCACATTCATTATTTGTACTTTTTTACTATCATTAATATTTTACTAGCACTGTTCTATGTCCCTTATATCCTTCTTTCTTTGTCCAATAGAATGTACAGCACTCTGGTCAACACTGGTTGTTTGAAACGTGCTCTTTAAAGTGTGTGTATGTGAGTACTCGTATGTGGATTTTGATCCAGCCAAATAGTTACACGGGTTGACTGGCCTCACCATATCCTGTCTGCAACAGGACCTTTCAGTTCTGATCCTGCAGGACTGACGTCCACTGTTCATTGGCTGGTTTAGTGAGGGTGTTTGAGTAGAGGGGATGCCCTTGCCCTGAGATAACCTTGAGCAAAGTAGCGTCCCCATCACTGCTCCCCTGGGGCCAGATGCATGTCTGCCCCTGCTGCACGGTGCGTATGGATAAAATGCTGAGAATGAATTTTGTTGTGGCTTGCGAGGTGCTGTGCAGTCACTTTCACTTCACTTCGTGTTTGGCTTAAACTTGCATGGGCAGGTTCTTCCACACATGAGGCAGCAGTGGCCTAGTTGTTTGGGAGTTGGCCCCAGGATCAGAAGGTCATGGGTTTGAATCCCAGGCCAGTAGGTTGCCCTGAAATACCCTTGAGCAAGGCGTACTCACAATAACACGCATGGTCACAAAATGAACTCCTGCAATCTCCTCAGTCACACGAAACATGCTGAGAATAAAAGACCAAAGATCTGCCAAAGATCTTTGAGAGAGAATCAAACATGACGCTACCAGGTACCCATGATGCTCCAGTGCTATTATATCCAGAGCTGCACCTACCTGGAGTGCAGTTATGAAGTCAGGAAATGCGTCAGGTTGATTTAAACTAAGCGGATCCACACTGATCCTTTTCTCCTCTCATGCTCAAACATGTTGGCTTGTCAAGGCAACTTTAGGAGAAATATCTCGTTATCTCAGCTCACAGCTGGCCTATCCGAACGTCTCCCTTGACAGTTCGCTCTTAAGGCAGTCTGGGTTATTAGTAGCTAATAAGAATTCAGATTAATTACATCAATGAGTTACTTTTCATCACTGAGTGAACTGTCTGCAATACTGGTTGCTATATTTCGTATGTAACTATAATTACATGCAGGAAACCTTTGTTCTGTCAACTCTTTTTTGCGAATCTAGCATCTTCCAGGATTGGAGGAGCACACCTGGTTGTCAGTGATGCAGCAACCACAGCTCAGAAAGTATCAGCAGTATTTTGGTGAAAACCTGCAGAATGTTGTTGTTGGGCTTATATATATGCACGTATCCAGGGTGACTTCCATTTCCTAATTACTTGGGGGGGGGGGGGGTACTTGCGGTTCAGGGTTTTGCTAAGGAACCCAATTGATGGTGGTGCTGGGATTTGAACCTGTGACCTCTTGGTCCCAAGATCTGAAGGCCACAGGTTCAAACCCCAGACGAATGGATTGCCCTGAGGTACCCTTGAGCAAGGTACCATCCCCATCAGCGATCCCCAGACGCTCTCAATAGCTGCCCCCTGCTGCATGAATTTATTTCGCTGTGTTTCACAATGTAGGCACTTCCACTGGAGAAGCACCACCACTTCTATGATCCTAGGAATATATTGTTTAGCTTGTAAAAAAACCCCCAGCAAAAACATTAAATTAATAAATATACATAAAATTTAAATAAACGAGCCAGCAAGCTACCAAATAATAAGTGATGACTGCTTGGTGAATAGGATTATATATATTTTTTTAACATTTACGTTTTGACAATCCTTCATCCAGACAGTCCTTCATCCCGGACCAAGGAAAGAAAGGAAGAAGGCGCACAAGATGGGTCTGCAGGGTTGAATAAGCCTACAACGTTTATTGCACATTCCTGTTTGGTTTTGTTTCCGACCGTGTCCTGTGATGTTGCTTCATGTGATCTGGAGAATACGCTTTGTCATGTCCTTTACTCCTTACAGCCCTGGTGGTCCCTGGCCACCAGACCCCTTGATCCAGGTATGCATCATTCTGCTTCATTTTTTTTTTTTTTTTTTTTTTTAAACTTTTTTTCAGATTTTTTTGTCTTTAATCAGTGACAATACCTGCAACATGCTTCAAAATCTTCATTTTGGCAAACCACAAATAAATTAAAACACAAACATTCATAAAACACAACCTGACATTTAGGACACTGATGAAAGAAAAAAAAAAAAAAAAAGACAGGAAAGGAAAAAAAAAAAAAAACCCACATAGAATAATTTTCTGTTCATTTTTTTTCCTCCATATTTTTCCCGCTTTTCTTTAAAAAATAAAAAATTGAAAGCTACCTAACAATCACGGACCACATGCAGATATAATACAATAGATGCATCTCACTTGTTTGGACAATGAACTCAGTTAGTGTCTGCAATCTACCGATCTAATCTATCACAAGGTATGCTCTTAAAGCCGGCAAACATCCAGTTGTGAGATAACTCTGACCACTTCTAATTAGTCGATGTTATAGTATCTCCTCTTGCTACGTCCATAGGAATAGAAACACGACCACTTTTTTTTTTCAAATGAGTGTCCAAACAGAGATCGGAGAAGACCAAGAGAACTTCATTAGTGAGATCTTTCTTCTACCAGAGGAATGAAGTGACTCAGCACAGCAGCCATGACGGTGACTTCAGGTTAAACGCATGCAAGCCCGCAAATGTCATCTTCGGTTTCTAAGCCCGTTTCTTTAGGCTGGAGCCTTTCATCCAAGCAGCCTCTGGTTCCGCAAACCTTCACGGGACATGAAAATCGGGAAGATTTGACTAAAACAAACTCTCAATGGATGTCCACACAGGAACACTGCTCGCTCTGCCTCCCGCCAGGCGAACATGGTTTGAATTTGATCTCTGGGTGTTAGAATTTTATCTCAAGCTTTATAAAAGTGGAAAAACCTAAAGAGGAAAAGATCAGACATTTGGATTCTTCCTCTGAGCCCAGAATTCTTGCTTTATCCCTCCCAGTGAAACCGTCGCTGTAACTAAGACTGGCTTGGCTGACCTGCATGCACCCAATTTAAAGAGCAGTCGCGACGGAAGCCTCCTTATAGTTTCGGGGTGAGGTTAAACTCTCGCTCTCGTTAATTTTCTTTGCCGCTTGTCCTAATTAGGGTCGGGGGGGGGGTGCTGGAGCCTATCCCAGCTCTCACAGGGTGAAAGGCAAGGAAACACCCTGGACAGCTCCTTCGCAGGATGAGGCTAATGCGTAGAGCAAATTAGTGGGTACATGTTAAACACTGATCATGACCTCAGGAAGACAAGAAATGGGGCTTCACAGGAACACACCATTTTTCCCCCCAAATGAAGAATACGGTCAGGCCCTACGGCCAAAAGTGTCTTTAAAGAAAAGTATAGAAAATCCTTTTACTGAAACTTCACAGAAAGCCTACGGGCAGCAGCTTCAGCACCGGCCCATTGACCTCCATTATAGGTTTCCAGTTAGTGGGTACACACACACACACACACACACACACTATGGAAAGAAAATCATGTCCAGACTTCTCCAGTGTGAAAACTGTTGTGACATGAAAACGCATGCCTTGATAATTAGAAGGGGGCCTTGTAATGACTTGTATTTTTGGAATTAATCTGCACATTAACTGAAGCACCAGCCTGGATTATTCATTACCTGGATACTTATTTTCTCCCCATTTACTTGCTTATTTTTTCCTCATTTGCTTCCCCCCCCCCCGCCAAATGCCATGCCAGTTTGCAGCTTCCCTTATGACATTTAAAGTCGCCCGAAGCATTGGAGGGTATAATGAGGCTTTCTGCCATCCACTACGCAAACAGCACGCAAAGGACCGCAGGAAGCAGCGCACGATGTGGAAAGCGCAGGCTACCTGCAGGTCAGCCGAAGGAAAGTCACACCATAAAACAGCCGGCCGTTTCAGCAGATATACAGCACGCAGGTTTATCTTCTCCAGGCGACAGACTAATAGCATATTTAGACCGGAGAGCCTTTCTAACAGGCTTTCTGCAGCCAAACTGGCTCGTGCCATTTCGGATTCATGCTGATATTTGGAGAGGCAGTCAATAACACTCAGGTGCGCCTCCCAGCATCAGTCGGGTCACTGAAAGGACTGCTAGCGGCCGCTGGACAATAAAACCCCCTAAACTGTTCTTTTCTGTCCTTAAATCCCTTCTTATCAAGAGAGGCATCAGCAGGCACAAACAGGCAAAGAGCCGCACTTGAATTAAACGAATCAAAGGGGGCAAAACATTTTAAATCATTAAATATTTGGCGCTCTTTCTAGCTGCACCGGTGAAAATCCCAAGCCTGCATCTGCAGAGCCATCTGTATTGCCCACCTATTAGATCGGTGTACACAGATTAGGGTTCAGCAATCATTTATTTTGGTTTGCTTTGTCATCACTTGACAATGTGAGATCGGAAGACCACCATCCGGCAGATCCCATCAAAGCTGGGACTTTAGAGAATCGCCCAAGCTGCTGCTGTTTGTTTTAGTGAACCTGACAGTGGACAATGGGCACTCTGAAAACTTTAAAATGATTTTAGAAGAACTAGATTTTGCTCCCAATGAGACAATGACCCATGATGTGGGTCTTAACAGCTACTCAGCATATTGCCAGTGAAACATCTCTCAGTATGTTTTAAAGTATTTGACTGTTTGGGATATTGATTGTATAAGGTTACATTTCTTATTTCTCTGTTTTGCATATTATTTTTGGCTTAGACACTAAAAGGTGTTCTGATAACTGCTGAAATGAGCCGAATCAGGGTATAAGGGTCACTTTATAACAGTTTCGTACATCATCAAGCTACTGCTGGAGCTTTAAAGATATGCCCAGTTGGCTACATTTAGACTAAATGGCTAATAACATGCACTGTTATTTTAAACAAACAGCGTTGAACTTTCTGCAATTCATTTGCATCATCTCGTAGTTATGGGATAAACAACTCATTTTTCGATTAGCATGTTGAGTAACACGGTGGAAATAAAAATAAATAAATAAATAAATAAAAAATCTGATGCCAGATCAATTTAAGGAACCCCAGCATGTGCTCAAACTCACGTGTCAGAAAAAGATCTTTCATGCGTGCACCGTTAGGCTAATGGGCAAACAACCTGCAGCCAAATCAGTGTTGATCCTCCTGGTGCCAGCCTCGGGCAGTAGCCTCTCCTGCAGCCACTATCTCACATTAGACTGACGCTTGCTGCTCCAAAGAGACAGATTTTATAACCAGTGTTCATGCATGTAGCTAACAAGCTTCATGTACAGAACGTTACCGCAGTGCTCAGCACACGCTGCCCACACTGTGCACTCAGTATGCATTACATACAAACACCCACACACACACTCACACACTGGGACTTTGACATTCGGTGCTGCCATCTGGTATCAAGATCATCAGAATTATAGGCTTTTGGTCTTCTCCAAAAAAAAAAAAAAAAAAAAACTTTAAAAAAATTAAAAAAAAGGAAACCAAAAATTGATAATGACTAGCAAGAATGGCTCACTACCACTCTTTTTTATCGTTACTGTACCTCTGCATAAGCAACAAGAGTGTTTTTTTTCTCCATTAGAAATCAATCACCATCTACGCAACACAGTGATGTCTAAATTTAGCCACGCGCAGAGAGAGACAGAGAGAAAGAGAGAGAGAGAGAGAGAGAGAGAGAGAGAGAGAGAGAGAAAGAGAGAGAGGGAGAGAGAGAGAGAGCACAGCTCCACAGCTCCACATAAATTACAATCATGTTGCATTGAACTGTGAAAAATAGCACAGCCGAAGAAGAAAAGGGGGGCGGGGGGGGACCTCGGATGTACTGTACTAATCTGCCTATCTATTAAATATTAACAGAGTCATTTGCATGTAAATGAAGGAAAGGCTGATGCTGTTCAGTGCAATGCGTTGTCAGCTCTTAGAAGAGAAGATAAAAAAGGGAAAACAAGAAAAAAAAAAATGGAGGAGGAGAGAGAATACGAGCACACTGATGAACAAGAGAGGTATAGTGATAGAGAGGTATAGTAGAGAGGTCGACGGTGAGGGTTGGGGCATGTCCTGTCCCGATACAGGGTCTTAACATTCCTCAGGGCCTCGTTCATTCCCATAGTCCTTCAGCAGAAAACTGTCCTTCAGCGCAGTTGAATCCCCATCGTTAATACACGTTAGTGTCACAGACTGGTCCATGGCACCCGGGTGAGGAACGAGAGCTGGACGGGGTGGGCGCGATGGACGTGGTTGTGAAGAGTCGGCGGTAGATTTGGACGTGATGGCTTTTTTGTTTTTTTTTTTTTTATTTCCTTCTTTTTTTCTTCATTAACAAAAAAAAAACCCAACTCAAGAAAGCCACATGGGGACGGAAGGGGAGGGGGCAGATGTCAGGGAACTGCTGCACCGCTTGGTTAAAGTCATCAACCATCGGACACGGGAGGAGAAACCCAGCCGTACTTCTCGTGGGTCTTCACAAGGCTCTTGAATGTGGCTTCAGCTTCCTTACGACTGAAAGCTTTCTTAGACTTCCCTGCTTTCCTGCAGATTCGGCCCTAAAAGGAAGACGACAAACAGGGTAATATCCAGGCGCAACAGAACTTAGCAGACATTAAAGTGAAAAAAGTGAAAGTGACAACCCTTGTCATTGCAATGTCACAGCACAGTACACAATTAACCACAACGAAATTCAACCTCTGCATTTAACCCATGCACACAAACACCGTGCAGCAGTGGGCAGCTATTGAAAGTGCCCAGGGAGCAGTGATGGGGACAGTACCTTGCACAAGGGTACCTCAGGGCAACATACTTGTGAGGGAATCAAACCCACAATCTTCCGATGCGGGGCCAACTCCCTAACCACTAGGCCACCGCTGCCCCGTAATTAATTAATCACTTTAATTAACAATTACTTTATAACCCAAACTTCACTGGGCAATTAGGTTCCGTGGAAAAACGTTAATAAAAAGGTATAAATATGAAGCGGGTAATAAATATAACAATTTTCTATTCCACGTCTTTAGTGTTGGTTCCAATAGTCCAAATAAACCCATTTTGCCCTTTAAGGAGGGCTCACTTACAGATGGTGCTGAAAAATAAGAGAAATTCATTCCATTCATTCATGAGTCTAGAGTATCATTTTAGAATCAGTTACCTGAAACCAGTACAGCTGTGGTAGCAGTTTAACCAATCTAGGAGAAATCAGTGTGTTTAGCCAGTTTAGGAGCATCGGCGGTCTAGTGTTTAGGGACAAGGCTCCATATTCTAATATCTTGGGTTTGAGCCCCAGACCACTAGATTACCCCGAGGTACCCTTGAGTAAGATACCATCCCCGACACTGCTCCCCGGGTGCTGGAAGTATGGCTGCCCATCTATGCCCTGCTGCTTGGTCCATAGATCCATAGGCAAGTATCTACCACTAGACCACCACACTAACATAAGTCACTGGGGCAGCGGTGGCCTAGCATTTAGGGAGTCGGCCACAGGCTCGGAAGATTGTGGGTTCGAACCCCTTACCAGTAGGTTGCCCTGAGGTACCCTTGACCGTCCCAGTCACTGCTCCCTGGGTGCTTTCATAGCTGCCCCCTGCTGCACGGTGTGTGCATGGGCTAAATGCAAAAGTCCAATTTCATTGTGGTTCACTGTTTGCTGTGCTGTGTGTTGATGACAGGAATAGTCACTTTCACTTTCTATCGTTACTCCAAAGAGTGGTTTCAGTGTTCTGTTTCTCCAATGCCCAACTCTCTATTCAGCATTAAGCAGCTGTTCTCATCAGTATGGTGGAATGAAAATGTCCACTAGATTTACCTCCTGGGAGACAATGTTGTCCAATTTTGTTGAAGAAATGTCCTGTGACGCTGAAAGCCGCTGTGACTGGTATGAAAAAGGCCTTGGCGGCCAAAGCTGTTGAAGACCGAGCAGCTAAATGAATAAGTCTGGGATAAGGAGGAAAAATGAGGGGATCTATTGCTTTAAACTGATCAGATCTAGTGCTGCTGGGAGCTGTGACTAATCTCACAAAAGCTGCAGTGCTGCGGGAAGGCCACAGAGTCCCCCCGGCCTAACCGGCGCTGCAATTCATCAGAGGACACGGAGGTAAAGTGACTAACTTCATTATGTAAGTAAACTGCAGTAATGCTGAGTGGGGCCTCTCTGCCGAGGTCGGCTGTTTTTCGACTTTCAGCGGTCTTCAGTGGAGATGAGCATCAGAGTCTGGTCTTTGCGGCTGAATTGTGCAGTGAAAGAAAAATTTAAATGAGTGCATTCAATTCAGTAATTAACGTCCTGCGTCTGTGTGAACCGACATTTAATATTCGGATTTTTCCCCAAATGTGGTCAGATTGGCAAATAGAAACTTTGCTCCAAAATCAATCAGAAAACACCAGATTTCCAATTTTTCTCTGCGGAGGACCAATCGACTAGGCCGGGGGTGTGCAAACTGCTGCAAGCGGCTGTATATATTTGATGTGATGATGAATCGATATGTTCTCGCGCCAGCTTGCGAATGCAATGACTAATATATGCTGCAGCAGAGTAAAGGGAGGCTTATGGGAAATATCCCTCAGTCTTACAGCCTTTTGCCGCGATCGTCTTCATCATTCGGCCTTGACAGGCCCTCATTGTGAAAAGTGCAGGGGAGCGGCGAGTGTGCCGTGATTTGCTCAAAATGGCTGCTGACCGCTGGCTATAATTTTAAAAGATGACCTCACTTAATGCCTCTTCCTGGGCTTGTATTTTATTATCATCACCTTCCTCTTCAGTTCAGCAGAATTCTCTCGGTGGCATTTTAATCTGTCCCCCCCCCCCCCCTTATTCTGTCGTTCTTTTATCCTTCTACACAACACTTGTCCAGAAATGTCCAGGTCTTTTTCTGCTCGGAGATTTTGAAGCTCTCTGACAGGTCGAAAAAACACACAGTGGCTCTTTAAATCAGTTTCTAATCTAATAAAGCTGCAACCTGTTCGTCAAAAGGATGAAACTGCGCAGCTTTTTCGCAACTCGGTCTATGAGGCCTACAGTCTGTTTAGGACGAGCAGATAATCTGAGCTGAAAGCCTGATTTTGGCCCATTTTAAGCCTTTTTGCTTTCGCCCAAAGTCTCACTGTGAGGGCTAAACACGAGACGTTCCCAGCGCGTGAACTGAAAGTGACGAACGGTCATTGTGAAACAGCACAGCTCTCAGAGAAACGACAATGCAATCTCTGCTTTCAACCCACACACACGTGCAGCAGGGGGCAACTATGTCCAGTGGCTGTGGAGCAGTGATGGGGCCGGTACCTTGCTCAAAGGTACCTTGGGGTAACCTACTGGTCCGGGATTCAAACCTACGACCTTCTGATCCAAGGGCCCTAAACACTGGGGACACTCCTTGCTCTTTAATGATGTGTTCTATTTCATCTATATTCAGAATTTCCTGGTTTCATAAAGTCTTTCTAAACAAAATGAATCACAAGAATATAAATCTAAATTTCGTGAAAACGCTTTTACACTGTAACCTGCAACATAAGCTGGAACCCGGAGGCGACATGGAAAATGCACTTTTTTGAGATTCCAGTTTTGGTTGATTATGACAAGAATGTCTTAACGGCAAAACTAAAGTTGAGCTTTTGTTTTAAACGTGCCTATAATGATGGAATAAATCTAATTATATCGCTTGTGCAGCACAATAATTATTAAGGAATGTTGCCTTAGAAACCGAAGGAGTGCTTCCCTGACCCGGTTACCCTTCTGTTCACACGGGGAATAAATCTGATTTTAATTTCACGCTTTTCATTTTGCCAACGTGACCTCAAACTCTGCTTTAACCTTGCATTACGTGCTCACTGTGCAGCTCCACTGTAAAAAATACCTTGATCAACCTGCCAACGTCGGACCTGCTTTATAATAGAAGCTAAAATACTTCCACTAGATGAAGAGTGATGAGAAGAATCGCAAAGGTCGATATATTGATAACGATTAACTAATGATATTTTGTGTTGTCCTGAATACATACACAGAAACACACACACACACACACACTACAGCAGCCACCATTTCTTTTCCACTGCCCTTAATATGCAGCACATACGTTTTATATTATATTTAGAATCAGCACTACTGGCCCATGAGGGTGTTTGCTATTCAGGGCTGCTACAATCAGTCACGCTGATCAGCAGAGTGTTTTAATGAGAAATGAATATCATTATTATTATTATTATTAATGTATTTACTCCCATTTCCATACACTGGTCCAGGGGAACTACAAGTCATGAAGTCTAGCTCTTAAATGGATTTTTTTTTCCTATCAGTGAGCTTGCCAGTGGTTAGTAGGTAATGCTCAAGATGCTAAAATGGTGGTAAATCAGAACTATGTTCTTCCTCACAACATCCTGCCCAACACAGGATTCCGCTTTAAAAACCCTGTTTAAACCAAAACCATCTTCAGGATCAAACAGCAGGTTCAGAGCCACATAAGAACTTTGTGTTGTGGTTGTGGTTCTTTGCTTTTGTTCCCTCCGATAATCCATCCAGTATTTTTTGCTGATGTTTAACCAACACCGTTTCAGTCGGTACCATGTCTAACACACACGCGCGCACGCACCACTTGGTGTGTGAAAGCAGTGCTCGGCAGTGGGGTCGTACCGGTGCCACTGCTGATGTAATGCTGCGGGGACGCAGGGACAGAAATAGCTTTGCTCTTGCCACAGGCTCTCTCTGGGCAGGCAGTGGTGTAATGGCCCAGAAGTAATGCAGTGCACTCACTTGAGAGGAGCGCGTCCTAACTGGGCTCACAAAAGCCTGTGATTTTTGGATTAACGAAAGCAAATGAAACCTTAATTAAGCCGCCCTACTCTCCAGTAAAGCCGGAGCGCAAGTGGTGGGAGAAACAGCCCAGAGTTGGGTTCTGCTGCGGTGCTTCCTCCAGCCCGTGTCAGAATGAACTGAGCATCCAGCGCCACGAGGCAACTGCAGGAGGTGCCAGATGGATAATCTTTTGAATGAGGATCAGTCAGTGGACACATTTAGCCTTTGTGCAGTGGGGGTGATCCAGAGCTGCCGTAATTACATAACCCACATGGGACAGGGAGAAATTTAAAGGGCGCTGCTCTATGCCTCGAGGGTGGCTGCTTGTGACCTTACGCTGACAAATCTGAAGGTGATGTGACTAAGCAGCAGAGATCTCCAAAAAAGTGCCTTTTACATACACATAACCTACATCACACGACGAATGGGCCAAAAGAAATGGGCCAAACTATAATGGTGACTCTTGAAAAGAATCCATGTGTCCCACACTGCTTTTCCGCATCTTCAAAGGCCTAAAGGGCCTATATTCTACGTTTTTCTCATGGATTGATTTGCCCTGAGGTCCACTTTTGAGGTCTATTTTTTTCGTTTTCGTGGGGAAAAAGTCAAATGTAAATGGATTTTCTAACCTCTTCACATCCCTTAAAATGAGAAGAAAATGCTCAGTTTCGAAGCTTGTGTGGCTTTCTACAGCACTGGCTCTTTAATGCACTTTAAAGTTATTGTTCAAGAGACGCTGCGTGTTGTTACGACAGAAACCGGAGGCAGAAAATATAAAGATTTAAATCCAGATGTTTTATCTCAAGATCTAATATCCAGCAGATCATTGTGACAAAGCTGAAATCTGGTCTAAAATCTACACCTTAAGCTCAGGCAGGAACACGTCCCTGGTTTTCCTGATAGTATTTCATCAGCCTTGATTTAGGGTCTGCTTGTGATCTAGACCAAGGCGATAAAAACAGCCAATGAACACCTTCATCCTGTTACTGATTCTTTCTCTGATCAGGCGCTCCTTTCTGCACAACATCCACACCGTTAGGGAGATACAGTAGTAGCTGCAGCCATTAGATTAATTACAATTAAACAAACGTCTGCGGAGGACAGCTGCCGGTTTTATGGGGTTGCATAAAATACCCCACTTCGACAGCAGCACTTCGTCAACGGTCGTCCTGGAAGCGAATGGGGAGCCGGTCCGGTTCAGTATCTGCGGTGAAATGCGACGACCCTATGCTCTCTCGTTCGGCTCCTGGGGGAATCTGCTGTGTTAGCAGCGTCTATACTGCTAATGGCCCTTGAATGCTTCCGGCAACTTAATGAAAATGTTATCCCGAAGGCGAAAGACCTTTAAATTTGGCAAATAATTGCATTTTCAGCCCCCCTGAAGGACGGATGGACAGAGTAATCGCCTCGGCAATGACATGCGCTTAGTCAGCTCGGTTTTCCCCCCTACAGCCTTCACAACATGAAACCCTCCGTCCTTGACATTAGAGACTGAGCATCGTCTTTAACACCAAGATTCAGCTGCTGGTTTTGTTAAGCAAATGACTCAGGGTGGGCCAGTGAAACAATTAGGGCCACAGTAATGCAAATCAAACTCAAATCTCCACTGTCAGAAAAAGAAACCTGTAGTCCAGTCAGACTAAAAGCTGCAGGACTGCAGGAGTCAGGGGTGGGCAATGGCAGATAAATCCTCTACATAATGAAACATAAATTAATGTAATTTATCAGAGAATATAATGAGCCAACATGGATGGATTAATTCCCATGCTGGATGGGAATTATCGAAGATATTCTCTTTTTTCTTACCTGAACTCAGAGATACTGTGATGCATATCTTGTATCCGGAAAATATCTTGAGGCAAAGTATCAGTGTTCTACAACTGGGCCTCATTGGCCAGCCCTACACAGCAGGAACGGATTCAATGCAGAACGTACTAACTGAGCACTTTCTGAGCTAATTCAACAGAACAGACACGAATCAGGCTGAAGGATTCTGTGTTGGCACAACAGGATGCTTTAAAACACCACGGCTGAGTGAGAGACGGGATAAAGTTGCAGAGGTGGGCAATATGACATTTATCATTACTGTAAAAAATGACATTCGCTTTGCTGAGTATATCATAATACTGTCAGTAAATCTGCAACACAGACCAGTCCTACTAAGGGAGAACAATCAAATTTTGTGAAAACCAGTTGCTGAAATAAATTCTTATTTTTATCACATAGAAATTGCAAACACTATCACAATATTTACTTTTTCTGATATTTAATTTATTCATTTATATTTGCTGTATTTCCTGACATTTTATGCCACTAAATGTCTTTTTCCTGATATTTTATATTACAGGGTTTACTTTTTTCTGACACCGTCACCATATTTTTCCTGAAAAAGCAGCAGCGGTGCCAGACCTTCAGTTTCACACTTATTCAGGCTCTCTTTCTAAAGAAAAGCCGACGATACATTGAGAAAAGCATGGGGGGGGGGGGGGGGGGCATTTATCACGGTAACTCCAAATGTTGTCTGATTGCCCAGCCCTGCCCTGCTGGTTAATTCAAAATGCCAGTCCAGCGCCGTGCGGACAGTCGGATCAGGTGTCTGAGGCTCGGGCTGGAGCTGAATGGCTGTTCTCCAGTCATGGTTCACTCAATTAGAGCCCATTCAGAGAAGAGGTTGCTCTCACTACCTAAAGGTGTCAATCCAGCACTGGAGGTATTCAGCAATTCAGCACTGTGTGAGTTCAGCTCTTTCATTCAGTGTGGCCAGAGAGCTGGAGCTTAACCCTGGGATGGCAGATCAGATCTGAGCAGGGAGGCTGATCTGGGCTCAGATTCCTGCTCCGTTCATGAAGGTTAAACCTACTGATCCACTGCTACTTCTGCATCCCCACCCAACCCCCACCCGCACCCACACCTCACCTCTTCACCTGTCCATCCACCCACCAACTTCCCACCTCACCTGCCCTTTGACGAGGCTGGCGGCAAACTGCCTCATCACGGCCTCCACGGTGTAGGCGCTGCTCCATCCTCTGGGCGTGAGCAGCTCCATGCAGATGGCACCGCCGTCCAGCACGTAGCCGTTCTCCAGGCGCGGTGCCAGCACACGCATGAAGGGTGGCGCGAAGGGGAAATTGTCCGGGAAGGTGACGTTGAGCAGGATGTACTCAGTGTTGGTCTCCTTCATGTCCTGCCACAGCGCCGAGTCCTTGTCCACCTGGTGCAGCTTCACGTTCCAGTCGTACAGGTTGTCGTCGGCAAGCTCCACTGTGATAAAGTTATCGCCCAGACGGCGGATCTCCTGCAGCTCCTTCATGAGCCGGCGTGTGCGCACTTGTGTGCAGTGCTGCCGGTTGGGTGCAGGCGGTTGCTGCTGCTGCTGCTGCTGCTGTTGTTGTTTCTCCAGCTGCTGCTGCTGCTGCTGCTGCTGCTGTTGTTGTTGTTTCTCCTTACCCTCCTTGCTCGGTGTCTTCTTCTCCCGGACGTCCGAGGCCCTCTTGGCCTTGATCTCAGGGGTACCCAGGATGCTGGTGTCCCCACCTGGGCCGCAGTGCTTGGTGCCTCCCTTTTGGCTCTGGCTGGCTGGTTTGGCCGCCTTGCGTGAGCCCTGCTGGTGCTTGGGGTCCTCCGTGTCTCGGTCGTGCAGCCGGATCAGGCCGATCTTACGCAGAAGAGTCGCCATGAGCCGGGCTGGAGGAGGGTAGGAGGGGAGGGGGGGTTAGGATAGGAGAGGAGGGGTGGGGAAGGAGGGGGTTGTGGGAGCGTGGGTCTGGGAAGCGGCGGAGGGGGTGGGATGTAAGGGGAAGGGGGAGATGAGACCAGCCCGGATGTGTGTGAGCAACCCCCCTGGTTTCACAGTTGTTTCAACGAAGCATCGTTCCCAACCTGCTGAAAGGCAAAAAGAGGCATTTAATGAACATCTGCTACGGTGCAGCCCAGTGTGAGGTACACCATGAAGTACTGATTTAGTTCATTCATAGGACACGTTTTTATACACTTGAACGCAGCTCAATGACCTGAAGTGGAAATATAGAATAAAACGGGAAAAGTAAAAGTATATAATAAAATAATAAACAAATAAACATGCCCCTTGTTTATCAAAGTGACATTGCACGCAAAACAAAAAAAAAACGCAGCACAACACAAACGGTAGAGGTGAAAAAATCCAGCTCCAGAATGGATCCACTCCGGGATTTCGCGCCAACCGCCTGCTTTCTCCGATGCGCTCAAGCCGCCAGCAGGGGCTGTCCAATGCAGTTGGAACGAAATCCAGCAATGGACCACAATTTCCCTCCTCTAGGAATGGGCACGATGCATATGAGCGTTTACGCATCATGTCTACCCGAGGCTGCCTATTTCAGTTCGAATGTTCCGTTCCACCTTAAATGGCGCAGCACTTCCAATAGGGCCCTGGCCGCCTGAATGGAGCTGCGGCAGCAGTTAAGGTGGAGCGGAAAAATTAGAATAAGAGGCTGACTGCAGCTGGAAGTCACGACAGTGGAAGTTCCTGATGCACGTCCAGATCTCTCACACTCTCTCTCTCTCTCTCTCTCTCTCTCTCTCACACACACACACACACACACACACACACACACACACACACACACACACACACACACACACACACACACACACACTCTCTTCCCAGTAATGTCAGTGTGTGATGTGAATGACTTACCCTTGCTGATGTATTGCACCTTTCTAAACGGATGGAGGTGCAGGATTGGTCCCCAGCTCCTCTACTCTGCACAGGAAGACAAACAGCAGTTCTAATGGCGGCTCGGAACCGATCAGTCCTATAATCCGACACCGAGAGAGCGCAAAGCAGCCAGGCAGTGGGTCTAAAACCTAGCAGGTCAACTCGGCTCCCTCTGTACCTGCACAGAATGAATAATCATTTCACTGGTGCTGGGAATGTGAGGGCTGGAGGAAAATGGGGCGTGGCGTCAGCTAGTGTGGACCAATCATTTACAGCATTATCCACGCCCCCTCTATCGCCACGCCCCTCTTTGACTAAAGAAGCAGCTCTAATTCGGTCCCAACGGAGCCAATTCGATTATTTGTGAAGCATCTACGCTATATTTACGTCCCTCGTACTGCCAGAACGTCCACTTCTACACAAACAGCACCGGACACCACAGAATTATAACACGAAACACCTCTGTTTGATATTTTCCTTGAGTCAGCTCACTCGATTCACTGAATATTTCACCAAACGTTGGATGGACAAATCGATTCTCTCCGTTTCAATAATTCATTTACAGCAGGGACTATGTGATGATTTCAAAACGTGTGTGTTTTTAACACCCGCGTTTTATGAGTGGAAACGGGAAACCGTGTTATTCGAACTGTATAGTGGTCCTCCGCTTTGCACGGACGTAAACATTGCTGCGACAAAAGTTTGAGTCAGTCGGAATCATGAATCGGCTCAAGGTGATTCATTCAAACGGCATCGCTGCACTAAGCGATTGTACACGTTTGTTGTCTTTTAATACCAATGGAATCCCATTCACCTCTTCTTATGTTAACAGTTCAATCAATTTTTCGTTTCCTTATTGTGAACCACAGACGTTTAAAGTCTGACTAACACGAAAATGTGAAATTCAAAGATTGACACCAAACATTCACTGTCCTCTCCACGACATATTCACGGCAGTTCATGTCGCTTTGCGTAAAACCTTTTGAATACGTCACAAAACAACGGACAAATCCGCTCACGCCATTGGTCCATGATCTGCCGGAAAGCGAGAATTTCCTGTTTGCTCCGTTTGGCTCAGAGTTGCTATGAGGCTGGTTTTGGGTGAATTTTATTCTGCTTTTATTTCTTTATCTGTAAAATAAGCTTCTGAGGATGGCAGAGAAGTTCGATAATCTGGAGGAACATCTTGAGAAATTCATTGAAAACATTCGGCAGCTGGGGATCATAGTGAGCGACTTTCAGCCCAGCAGCCAAACTGGACTCAATCAGAAACTGTGAGTGCACTTCATTTTAACATTTAACATTTATTCAGTTTAATCCGAATAAACCCTGACAATTAGGATTTAACCGCGTACAAATCCAAATGTTTTTATTAGTTACCTTTTATTCATAGAGTGACGTTTACTTAAAGATGCTTTACCTGCAAAAAACAAACAAACTAATAGTAAAAAAAAAATAAAAAAATCTTAGTAACTATCATTTCATATATACATTACACACTTTTAATTTTCTTTCCTACGTGCACTTAACTGCAGGAATATTGTATAATGTGCAGTGGTATTACTTCATGTCCATTACAGGAGGTGCTTTGTATTTTTTGTTAGTTTTTATGTATATTATTTTCAGTAATTTATTTGTTCATCAGTGTGGACTGACATTGTATATGTTCATTTGCACTGACCCTGTCCTGACTTTTTGGTTGTGTGTTATATTTGATATTGAGCCAAAAATATGTTTAGAATTCTGTAGTTCAAAACATATTCAGATATATATATATATATATATATATATATATAATAGATTTGTTTCCGTAAAACTTGGAGCCCTTGTGTTGAAACGAACTAATAACGAACCAGATTTCTCTTTGAGCTTCCTGAAGTCAGATGCAGTCTCTGAAAAACCTTCGTTCTCTTTAGCGGTACACGTTACATTCTTAACATGCTGTGTATTCACAGACTGGTTGTACTGAGTTGCCCACAGGCTTGCACAGTTTTGGTGTTGGTTTTAAATTACTGAAATTAATGCACTTGAGGTAAAGAAGGTGATGCCGAATCATTTCATCTTAACCATCCTTTAAACCTTAAAAAACGAAAGAGGCAGCCTTTGGTACTGTCAGGTGACTATACTGTTTTAGACTGTCCTTAAGGGGTTGTTAGCTGGTATAGTAAAAATCCCCAAGCCTTTTTGCCTAAATTTGTCATACTTTTAATCATAAATAAAAAAGAAAATTCATTCATCCAAATTTGAATTGTTGGTGGCATAAAAGGCAGGAAGCCATTAATTAAAAAATGAAAGTTCTGAGACTTTTGTTTATTGGCGAAACAGTAAAGGTGGAGAAACATAAGGTGTCAGTCTTGGCACTAAAAGGAAACATTGGTGGAAAATCCTTGAATGGGATGGAGTAATGAAAATTGTAAAGCAGGTGTCAAACCTTTGAATGTATTTAAGTCCGAAGTTGGGATGAGCAAATTGAAGCTGCTTCTGCCTTTGTTAGTTCCTTTATTGATTGCAGTTCCTTTATTGAAAATCACCTAGCATGCCCGGCTCTTTCGTTCTCCTTAATCTGCTGTGATGCTTTGCAGGAACTTCATGATCACAGGATTGCAGGACATTGAGAAATGTCGACAACAGCTAAATGATATCCATGTCCCATTGGAAGCGTTTGAGTGAGTGTTTCAACAGTCTCAGCTACACGAGACTAGCACCTGAGAGATAAACTAAATGTGTACAGATCTGTAACACCGCCTCTTTCATGTTTGCATGACCCACTTAAATATCTCGGTCCCCAGTTTTTGCATGAACAGCAAACTGGTTTTCTAAAACTAAAAGGATGTTTTTGCAAACCCGAGTATGTGTTGTCTGCTTGATCACAACAGTTTTACTTACAAAGATTGCTACCACTCAACCTGTGACACAGCAGGGAGTTGTGTTTATTAGCTGGACAATGCAAAGCAAAGCAAATTGTAAGGATGTTGTTTGGGGCTGTAAAAAATATTCCAAGAAGTAGTAAAAACAGATCTGTGTTTGAGCTAAATATCTTCACTTCTGTTTAGCAAATGATCCTAACCTCCATCAAAACCCATAATCTGACTCACTAATGTTAATCCACTGAATAAATTCTAATAAAAATCTTAAAAGGCTGAGTTATGTTGAAATTTGTCTTGACAAATGTTTAATTTTATGTTTTAACCCCAGTAAGGTTATACAACAAACATGGAAACACTAATTATATTGATAAGATTGTATCATACAAATTTGGCTTGATTTCTGAATGATAAATGGACATTAAACACACACCCCTTTTAATTGAGAGCTACAATATACAGTCATTTTATTAGGCATCAGTTTTGAAGAATGAAATAGCTGCTGACACTAGCTTTATGTAATGTTGCAAATAGAAGCTACCCAGTGATTTTTTTTCCCCTGCTTTTCTTATTGTTATGCAGCGTTTTGTATCTGCAGTTGATTTTGCTCTTGCATTAGACCCTACAGTCAACTTTGCCCTTCCTGAGTTGACAGTATTGGTTCTATTTTCTCCACAGATACATTGATCAGGGTCGCAACCCTCAGTTGTACACAAAAGAATGCTTGGAAAGAGCCTTGGCTAAAAACGAGCAAGTGAAGGGCAAGATTGACACGATGACAGTGAGTCTAATAATCTTTCCGTCCATTTGCAGGTTCATGAACCCTGTTCTTGCGTTTTTTGACCCTAGAAGAAAATTGAAGGTTGCATAGATCAATTTTGATCTATAAATCAATGACTGAGCAGGATGAGCAGGCTGTGGAATGGTCCCTCTTCTCAGGCTGGTCAGGCAGTTGAAAAAAATCAGCCATCGATGAACAGTTAGATCTGACCACTATTTAATGTTGTATTTATTGTACAGCAGAAAAAAATGTATTCAAGCAACACTGGGCTGCTTTTTATTTTACTGCAGATGTAATAAGTGTTATCTTTTGTACCAATACTGATCTTGGTGTATTGTCCCTAATTCTGCAGTTTCTAAATGTTACTTAATGATCTGCATCCATCCACAGCTCCCTTGTTTGTGCCTGTGTAAATATTTTTTTTTTTTCCTATTTTTAGAGGTTTTTAGTATGGGTGTTTAGTTTTTGCATTCAAACTTTTAAATGCTCTTCAAGGTGTTATTAGTTCTCAGGTTATTGTCCAACAGCTACTGTACAGCTACTGAGAAAAATCATGAAGGCGGTAAAAGTAAACGTGATTGGTTTTGAAAAATGAAGTGTTCCCTCTCCTCTAAAGATAAACTTGCACTTTCTTTTGCAGAAATTTAAAAGTCTCCTCATCACTGAGCTGGGGAAGGTTTTTCCAGAAGAAATGGCCAAATATAAAGCTATTCATGGAGACGACCCTCCTTCATAGTCATGTGGGTTTTTTTTCAGCAGCATTATCAAAGCCAAGTTGTACATATGCTGATATTTTCTAAGGTTCAATGCATCCATCATGTTTTGAATTTTTACAGCTTTTTCAGTGTTTGTATTGGCCTTTGTATTTCCAGAAGATTTAGGTTTTGTAAAAACACTGAGTTTGATTTTTGCTTAACATATTGTCTTTTTTTTCTGTTGGCTTTTTTGTAATAAATAATATTTAAAGTTCAACATAATTTCGTGTGACGTTTCTCGAAACGAGACTGTGTGAATCTGCCCTTTGATAATGCTGTAGGTTAAATGTTCTTTCAGAAAGTGAAAAGTTAAAGTGACTAACTGTCATTGTGAAACACAGCACAGAGGGCAGCCATTTAAAGCACCCGTGGAGCAGTGATAGGGATGGTACCATGCTCAAGGGTACTTCAGGGCAGCCTACTGGTCTGGGATCTCTTTATGTGGTTGTGGCCAGCGCTCTCACAGGGTAAGAGTAAGTAGACGTCCTTTCTTTCGGCTCCAGTTATGAGGTTTCCTGCCTCTTATTATGGAGATTCTCATTTGAAAGGAAATCCAGTAGAATCTTGAGAGTAAAGTTTAGCCCAGTACTAGACTTGGATCAAATTTTTCTATCAGCTGAGAATCTCCATTTGGAAAGCTGAAAGGCTTGGCTTAATTTCTATCTGCAAAAAAAAAAAAAAAATCTAAAATCAATCAGTTCAGTGGGGAGTTCTGTATTTGCTGCATTAACGACCCTCTGGGTTGGCTTTCGATGTTGGAACATTGTTGTGAGGATTTTGATTGCACTCATCCACAAGAACATTCGTGGGGGCAGGTAATGTTAGATGATTAGCTCTGTACCACAACTTCTATATTTAGTGACCACCAACTTCTCACAATATAACCAATGAGCCCCAGACAAACTAAACATATTTAAACCCAGTAAAAACCCCAAAGTCAGAAATTAGGACAGTGAACCCATGGAAGAAAAGGGAGGCTACACTGGGCTCAGTGTTGGGGACAGTACCTTGCTCAACTGTACCTCAGGGCAACCTACTGGTCTAATCCAGTTGGGATTAGTGGCTCGAACGGATGGCCTTAATTGAGCAGCCTTTTGCTAAATTTCCATCTCAGTGTTTAGTTTGATTAGAGTGTATCCGTTAAATCTTGGAGCTATTTGCTCATTTCATCCTGAAGGTGCTTAGTCATTACCCTTGATAGCAGGAGTCCACACAGTTGGAGGGACATCATGAGGAGAAGAGTCTTAGACCCGCTACATGAAGGTTATTGAAGAATCCTGTCTTTTCACCGTTTCATTATTCATTCTCTTTATCCATGCAGGAATGCGTGGTTGAGGCAGAGGCGTCAAACTGGTGGGCAGCAGTCAAGGGCACATTTCTTTTCTTTTTCATGGGACATTGTTTGAAGAGGATGAGAGAACTCTTAACAAGCTTTGCTCTACCTGCTTGCTGAAATTTTGAAGCAGTTTTTTTTTTTTTTACCTTGGAATTTCTGTAGGTGGGCAGGATGTTCATTAACTTTAGAAAATCCCCCCTTTTTATTGCAACAAACCCTCCTGTTCTGCCGTCAGTTTCTCATTGATCAGAAACCAGTATTCATTTTTACCTTCAAGCATCTGGATGTGAAATCCAACCTTACATTTTCCACATCCATGTTCTTCAAGTCGTCTTCTTTCAGCTGCTTCCGTTCAGGGGTCTCCACAGCAGATCATCTGGTTCCATTTCTTCCTGTCTTCTGCATTTTCCTCCTTCTAACCAGCCACCTGCATGTCCTCTCGCCATGATATTAATCTTCCTCTTTTTATCTTTCCATCTCTTATCTATGGAAAAGAGTGATTTAATTGCAGGTAAACAACAAAAATTGATCATGATTTATTTATTAAATAAAAGCTAGTAACAAGCTTTTGCTAGTGTCCCCACTTTGGCTGAAATAACGGCAGTTATTTGCTTCTTGTAGCATCTACCAGTCTCTGACATCGGTCTGAGGCAAGTTTGATACGCTCCTCAGTGCAGAATTCTTTAAGCTGTGAGATGTTTGAGGGGTTTCTTGTTTCTTGTACTGGTCTTTTTCTACATTCTCTCTGACAAACTTCAGCCTGGCCTTGATGTTTCTTTTAGAGAGCAAAGGGTTCTCCTTGCACAGCTCCCATGAAGTTAAACTTCAGTCTCTTTCTGACTGTAGAGGCACTTTCACATCAACAGTAGCAAGAGCCTACTGTAGGTCCTGTGATGACATTTTAGGGTTTTTGGAGACTTCTTTTAGCATCTTGCAGTCTGCTTTCTGAATTTGCTTGGACGGCCAGATCTGGACATGTTGGCAGTTGTTTTGGAAGTCCTCCACTTGTAGACTATTTTCAGTGGAATGGCTGATTGCAAAAAACTTTAAATCCCTTTCCAGGCCTATAAGCTGCTACAATCTTCTTTCTGAAGGCCTCAGACAGCTCTTTTGATCTCACCATTCTTATCTTAAAAGTCAGGAGCACCACACTAAATGCTTGAGGTTTAAAAGGGCAAACCTCCTTCTAAATGCTCAGTAACGATGTTCTAATCATGTGCACCTGATGTGCTAAACCTGTGTGTGATTTGAGCCATTTTAATTGGGAATAAAGGTGGAGGAGTGTCCTAATTTATTACCAGAAATCACATTTTTGTAGAATTACATTTAACAGAAGATTTTGAAAAATCTGTTCTTAAAACTAAAGTGTTTAGTTATGTTACTTGAATTGAAGATGGAGCTGCTAGGGAAGTGGAGAAGAAGAAGACCAAAGAGGAGGTTTCTGGATGTGGCGAGAGAGGACATGCAGGTGGTCGGTTTGAAGCGGGAAGATGCAGAGGACAGGAAGAAATGGAGACAGTCGATCCGCTGTGGTGACCCCTAAACGGGAGCAGCTGAAAGAAAAAGAAGTTATGTTACTTGAATCTCCCAGTTTTGTTAAAATTGAGATTAAATATCCAATAGTGTCCAAGAATGTTACAAAAACACACAGGCTTTCACAGTGTGTCTTAATTTTTTCACATGACTGTGGCAGAGCTGGTCTCACTACTGTTCCGTAAACCTTCCCCTTTACTCTCGCGGGTACCTGTGTATCACAGATCACTCCAGCCACTCTTCTCCACCCATTCCAACCTGCCTGCACTCTCTTCTTCACCTCTCTTCCACACTCGCTGTTATTCTAAACTGTTGATCCAAGTATTTAAACTCCTCCACCTTTGTAATCTATACTCCCTCCATCCTCACCACTCCACTTTCCTCCCTTATATTCTGTCTTTATCCTACTCATTCCTCATGTCTCCAGGGTCTCCTCACGCTGCTCTCTACTCTTGCTACATATCAGAATATCATAAGCAAACATCATCATCCATGGGGACTCCTGACCAACCTCATACATCAACCTTTCCATTACCATGGCAAACAACAATGGGCTCAGCACTGATCCTTGAGGTAATCCAACCTCTACTTTAAATGCTTCCGTCACTGCTACTGCAGACCTCCTCTTTAAGAGTCCCTCAATATTAGTGTATTTACTTGTTTACTTGTGTATAAGTTGCACCCCTGATTTGGCATTGAAATTTGTTCCAAAATTGATTTTTGAGTCATATCTTGACATTTGAGATTTTGGATTACACGCAGGCCAAAATTCTAATGTGTACATATGCGTATCACATAACTCTGTGTTGCTGGGATTTACAGTAAAATTTATTGAGTTGCTCCGTACGTGGTCACTGGTTTAGGTATTCAAAATGGCAGCATGTGAATTTCCTGGATTGAAATTTGTGAAATAAAAATGATTTTTTTTGTGGATTATGTTGAATTACACTTTCAGATTTTTGCAGGTAAATGTAGTACTATCTATTTATAGGAAAGCACCAAAAGCATGTATTTGGTAATAATTTAAAGGATTATTGCCTGGAAATGTGAACATTCACTGGTCTCTATGCAGAAGTGTCAATCACTGACAAAATTCCCCGTGTTTAGGTCGCACCCCCATTTTTATAGTGGATTTTGGTACAAATCTGTGCGACTTATACACGAGAAAATATGGTAAGTGAGATGCACTAATTAATTTTGGGGAAATATGTTGAAAATATAAAGGATAAATGGCTGTAGACTTTAACTGCCATTACCTTGTATTTGGTCAGGAAAAATGAATTATGACTGCTTTGTTTATAAAAATACACGCAAATGTCAAAAAGAAATACGTCACAAATAGAGAATGTAAAGAGAAATCTAGTCTCATTCCTCCTTAACTGTTCTGACTTTTTGAAAATGTAAATTATAGTGAAAGTGACTAGAAGCTAAATGCTTCTCTGCATTTAACCAACACTCGCTGTGCAGCAGGGGCATCCATATTCATCCATGGGGAACAGTGAAGGGAATGGTACCTTGCTCAATGTCCCCTCAGGGTAACCGGCTAATCTGGGATTTGAGCCCACAACCTTCCGGATATGGGGCCTTGTCGCTAACCACTAGGCCACCACTGTCCCATCATAATGGACCAATGGTTCCCTTGAAAAATGGTCAGTAGTTATGGACTAAATTCCACACAATGCTGAAAAACACCCGTACTTATCCTTTAAATATAACCTATAAGAAGAGGAGGTAAGAATGCACTGCTCTTAAGAAAACCCCTAGCTCAGGTCAGTTCATCCCTTAATTTATCTGAAGATAGATATGTGGTGTTTTATACCAGCAGTACTGGTTCTTTTCATACCTGACACTCATATCGTAGTCATGATTAAGCTGTGTACCCTGTATGGCTTTATCTCTGTCAGGCTTTATTAAGCTGAGGAAAATCCAGAGATCTTTATCGCGGTGGTTTTGCTGTGTGACTTCATTAGAGACGTCTGCAGGATGTTGGGTGCCAGTAGATTTCTTGGAACCGTTCCATGGAAACAAGGTCTGGAACTACATAATTTAGAGATTGCTCAATACAAATTCACATTTCCGAAAGGGTTGCTCAAACTTTAATGGGATTCCGTTAACTTTCTCTTCTGATACCTGTTTCAGTATTCAGTACAGCAAAGTACTGGAGCAACAAGGTCAGTTCATTTTTATTTTGCTCTGCATTGAGGACATTTGGGTTTGAGATCAATAGTTGAATCAGATGAGAGATCAGATTTTCAAAAAAACTGTCTTGTACCTTTTGAATTTCACGATCCAGTTTTTCGAATGAGCAAAGGTCTGGAGCTGAACATTGAAAAGTAATAAAAATAATAAAAGTAAAAAAAAATAACATTTGGTTGCATATTCCATGAACCCCTGACTTCACCAGACTGTTCATTTCTTCTTTAGTTATGGTTTTCCAGGCAGAATATTTCAATTGTTTTTTATTATGGGGAGTTCACTCTCTACTCTCCTCTTCAGGAAATGAAAAGTGTGTTCAGTTGTGTGTTAAGATCTGTGGATTTCCTTGACTAGGCTAAAATTCCACTTTTTTCCCTTGTTAACGTGGCTTTTGGATGCTTTAGAATACAAGTATGTTGCACTGGATAAGAGAGTTTGTCCAATATAAATGTAGACGGATGGATAGATGCCTACAGTAGCAGAAGATCTTCTTCTTTCAGCTTCTCCCACTGGGGATCACGACATCCATTCCATCTTTTCTGGTCCTCTGCATCTTTCTCTTTCACACTGACTTCCTGCATGTCCCCTCTCACCACATCCATAAACCTCCTCTTTGTCCTTCCTTTCCCCCCTTTCCTGGCAACTCCATCCCCAACATCCTTCTCCTGATACACTCCTCTTTCCTCTGCACATGTCCAAACCACAGAATCTCACTTCTCCGACTCTGTCACCAAATCTTCCAGCCTAATGCTGTCCACCCTTGTTACTCCCATCACAAATCTCAGCATCTTTAACTCCGTGATCTCCAGCTCTGTCTTTTCATCAGCACCACCGTCTGCGACCCGTATAACATAGATATTGTGTACAAATAATAAAATTATAATTGTACATACACTGGTATGCAGAGATCAGTGAGTGAAAAACTGAGCATACAGTTGTTATATAGGCAACTGAAGCACAGACAGTAATGGTCCTTTTGGGTGTTTAAATGTGGAATTAAATGTAGGCAAACCTGTGTGTGTGTGTGTGTGTGTGTGTGTGTGTGTGTGTGTGCGCGCGCGCGCGCATGCATGCATGCATGCAGCCGTCCCTCTACTGAGCCAGCGGGCTGCATAATGCTGCCTTTTATTGTATTAACATAATGGCTTTGTAATGCTAATGAAAGGTGCTTGAAGCTGACCATGCTTGTGTGCACACACAATACAGATGAGATGCATTTTATTTACTTATTTATTGGTGATTTAACACTTTCCGCAGATGGAAGAGAGGCTGTGTGTGTCTCAGTGACAGTCGCCCTCTTTGTGAAGGTCACAAGGCAGTGAAACCCCTAAGCCTTCTGTTGGTGCAGTCGCTACGGCAACACCTCCGCCTTACCCTGAGCAAGACAAAGACGCAGGCTGGGAAGGGGGGCGAGAGGAGGAGGAGGAGGAGGAGGAGGAGGAGGGGTATGTGAGAAATGCTTTAATACTGAAGCATGTTCACTATGCACAAACACAGGCATGTCAGTACACGTGCAGCATCTGGTCACCGGCAGCTCAAAGCACACACGAGCATTGGTTTTTAGGGCCGAAGACAAAACTGGATCAAATGAAGCCCAAAATAACCTTCAATGCATCAAGCCCCTCCCACTCTCATCCAGAAGTTGTGTTTGGTGCTAAGTATCATTTCCTACCCGCTTTGGGACTCTGTGTTAGGAAGAAGCTGAGTGTGCATGTTACATTGGCTGTTTTGTGCATTTTAAGGAGAAAAAAAACCAAATCATTGAGCTGAATGTTTACTTCATACTTAAAGGACACACAGCAGTGCAGTGGGTAGTGCTGTTGCCTCACAGCCAGAAAGTTCTGGGTTCAGTTCCCAGCTTGGGCAATCTGTATGGAGTGTGCCTGTCACCCATGTTTGGTTTCCCTTCAATATGCATGTCAGGTGTATTGGAGATGCTTAACTGTGCATTGGTGTAAACCTTGTAATTCTCTGGTGACCTGTCCAGGCTGTTTCTCCTGTTTGGTCCTATGAGGGCTGGAAAAGGCTCCAGCACTTCATGATCCTGCTTTTAGGATAAGCGATGAAGATGATGGATGGAGCAGTGGGGTTATAAAGACTGCGTCCACTTACTGTCTACTCTCTGTAAAGTTGATGGTCCATCCAAATAAAAAAAAAGTGAAAGTGACAACCCTTGTCATTGCGAGGTCACAGCACTGCACACCATGAGCCACAACGAAATTGGACCTCTGCTTTTAACCCATGCACACAAACACCGTGCAGCAGTGGGCAGCTATTGAAAGCGCCCGGGGAGCAGTGACAGGGACGGTACCTTGCTCGGGGGTACCTCGGGGCAACCTACTTTTTGAGGGAATCGAACCCACAATCTTCAGATGCGGGGCAACTCCCTAACCACTAGGCCACCGCTGCCCCACCCACTGCCAAACCTGCTCACCTGGGCTTATCTATCTGTGTGTCTGTCTGCCCGTCCATCCTTCCGTCCGTCTGTGTGTCTGCCTGTCTGTCCTTCTATCTGTCTATCTATCTATCTATCTATACAAAAAATGTTTCCCTGATTAGGCACAAATGTGAATTTGTAAACAGGGTGAATGTGCAGGGTTGAGGGGCTGCTCTGTGAGAGGCTAGTGCTGTGGATCTTGCTGGTCTCCATGGAGATGGGCGTCTTGCTTCCTCCATCTTTTTCTCATTAAAGAAGGCAAGGCGAAAAGCCACAGGCTCCAGCCTCCTGCTCTCTGGAAAAAAAGTGGAACCGGTTGGAGACAAACCCCATATAACACTGTGTAAATTGGAGAAAGGCTTAGTGCACATGATTACATTCCTTAATTCTCTTAATTATTCAGAGGCTGATGAGGATTTGATCCCAGTATTGAGGCCTTATTACGTTTCATTCCTCATTTTTTTCTTTCCTCTGTTTGAGGGATCATTATTTTAAAATAAATTCAGCATAATCTGCTGATATGCAGGTTGCAGTGTAGCAGACAAAGAGGAAAGAATACGAGAACGTTTGAGTTCCCACAGGCTTCATTAACACTGTTTATAGACAGCTTTCGAGCTGTTGCTTTAACTGCAATGATCAGATTAGGTTTGGGGTGGCTGCACTGTTGGCTGTGCCGTAAGTGTAAGTGTAGGAGCATCAGTGTGGCTATATACACCCAGTAACAATTCCATTTATGGCTATAGGTGGAATCACAGGTGGTGCAGTGCTTAATGCTGTCACCTTACAGTGAGAGGGTTCAGTTCTCAGTCCAGATGGCCTTTCTGTGTGGAGTTTGTTCTTCTTGTGTCTGTGGGTTCCCAGGGTGCAATCTGGGATATACAGGCAAACTGTGTTTCTTTGCCTTCCGTCCTATGAGCGCTGGGATAGCTTCCAGCACTCCAGTGAACCTGACTGGGATAAGAGGTTAAAATGCGTGGATGGGTGGACGGATAGATGGACAGAAGGATGTACAGATGGATGAATGGATTGTTTGAAATAGGGTGCTGGTGGTCTAGTGGTAGGATACTTGCCTATGGATCCAGAGGTCCCCGGTTCGAATCCCACCTCTGGCACTACCACCATTGGGTCCCTGAGCAAGACCCTTAACCCTGAGATGCTCCAGGGGGACTGTCCCTGTAATTAGGACCTGTAAGTCGCTCTGGATAAGAGCGTCTGCTAAATGCCGTAAATGTAAATGTAAATAGTGTGTTTACCACAAAACAAATACAATATAACTATATAGAAGAAATATAAAATACCCAAATACAATAACACCTAATGCGAGAAAGTTATAAATATGTTGGTTAGAATGGTTGGGTTCTGAATTTTGCACCGGGTCAGTTCAGTTCTAGCAGCTCCTCACATTATGTGATAAAGGACTGATTAGAAAAGTGGATGGTAAATATGCTATTGGGGCTTTTTCAAGGAAAGCTTTGGAAATGATTAAGCAAACACACATGTGTTACAATGTGTTGTTTCTTTGCATTTTAGCAACGTTGATGCTTTTTAGATCAAATAAATGCTTATTGCCCAGATCAATAGCATCCTTGTGCAGTGCTGTGTCTGAAAACATTCACTTTTAACCTCTTTATTTGACATCTTTCTCAAGAAATCTTTGTTTAACGGTGCATTTAGCTTGATTTGGTTTAGACAAGAGCCCAAGAGGTCAGAATTAGCATGCAAATCATCCCAGCTGATTAAAATGTTAATTTGTACCTCCTATAATCCCATTTAGTCATATGGGACGCAGGCAGTCCTTTGTGACCAAAGTGTCGGCGTGAACCCTCACATACAAAACGTCATGGTCCATAAAACCGCAGGGTCTGCCCTGCCTTTGTGTCACCATTTGCTCCAAACTTCTTTTCTCTTTGTGGATGTGTGGATGGACGTCTGTGGTCTCGCATCAACAGTTCAGCAAAGTCCAGACATCCCCCCAGTGTGAAGAAACACAGACTGCAGGAATATAACCCATTTCTCAGCTTTGCCTCCCAAATCAAAAACACAGAGGATCAGCAGAGACTGTCCGAGAAGCTACGAGAATGACTTTTCTTAATAATATGATATCAACCTTTAGCCTCATTGCTGTAGTGCAAGACTAAATATCAAACGACATTTTTATTTGCACAAAAAGAACATTATAGAATTTAACACAAATGTAAAAAAACAGCCAAAATGTTACCGATGGGACAAAAAAAAAAATCAATAGTTATAATATTAACAAGAGAAAGATTTTAGAATCATAAAATGGAATATAGTAAAACATTTAAATATGAAACATTAAATTATGAAAAAATAAACTAATGAACAGTATAAAAAGCACAGCTGGCGCTTTCATACTGTAATAAAAAGTTTCCCCACAGCAGCAGTGATCTGTGGCTGTGTGCTTCACGGCTGGCCCTGGTGTTTAAGAGGGTCTTTATGGACGTTTGCATGATAATATTAAACCCTGCAGGACAGGTTAGATCTTTGCAGTGGAGCAGTGTGTTGGGGGCTGGGGCCGTTAGAGTGCCATTGTGGTTTAAATAGAGTTTCGGGGGAGGATACGGTCGTTCCTGTCTCATGGTCTAAAACAGCCACATTGTTTCTGACTCGTGCTTCAGGTTCCTCAGTCGCAGCAGCTGCGGAGTTATGCATGGCCATTTGAACCTAATTAATCACTGTCTGCTCTACGCTCTGCCCCAGGACCCTCAGCACAGACTGCCCCTACATGTGTGCTCTTCCTCCTGTCCCCAAGGGAGGGTGTGAAGGTGCAGCCTAATTCGGAGCAGATTAGGAGTCGTTATGTTATTTGTACTGTATGTGTTCAATACTGCTCCCTGCGATGGGCTGGCGACCTGTCCAGGGTGCGTCCCCCGTCCTCGCCCTGTGTGCGCTGGGTTGGACACCAGCACTCCCCCGCGACCCCGTTTGGGACAAGCGGCAGAAAATGGATGGATGGATGGATGTTCAATACTGTGTATTAGTGACAGAGAGACGCAGGGAAACTTTATTTGTTTTGTTGAAATATACAGGGCTGTAATATTAGGGGCAGCGGTGGTCGAGTATGTTTTTGGGACTTGGCCCCAGGATCTCCCAGAAGGTCGTGGGTTGGAATCCTGGACCAGTAGGCTACCTTGAAAGTGAAAGTGACTATTCTTATCATGGAGAGAACACACAGCAGAGCACACGGTGAACCACAACAAAATTGGATCTCTGCATTTAACCCGTGCACAAACACACACCGTGTAGCAGGGGGCAGCTGTGAAAGCACCCAGGGAGCAGTGACGGGGACAGTACCTTGCTCAAGGGTACCTCAGGTAAGGGGTTTGAACCCATAATCTTCCGATTCTGTGGGCAACTCCATAACTACTAGGCCACCGCTGCCCTGAGGTGCCCTTGAGGTACCCTTGAGCAAGGTATTGTCCCCATCACTGCTCCCTGGGGGCTGAATATAGCTACCCCCTTTTGCAATCTATTGTTAATCAAGATGGATTTATCAGGAAGGAACAGAACAAAGAACATCAAACAAGCCAGGCCTTTAAAAACATAACAGAGTGGACTCCTGGTCAACATTCAGGGGAAACTGGTAAAAACAGTCAAAACGGAGCCGAACTCAATATTGGGACAGTTTCAGGCCTCTGTCCATCACTCAGAATCCCCTGCTTTTATGTTAATGTCAATGTTAAAGAAGGAAATGTCAAAGCTAAAGTGCATTTGCTATAAAATGTGTGAATTATTTACATTAAGCTTAGAGCTGTGGTATAAACGGAATAGAAAACTTCAGGTCTCACATCAAAAATCCTTGGGACGCAATCATATTTTTGGGAGATTAATGGGATAGTGGGATGTTGCTGGCGATAATGCACTCCTTTTTATTTTGTATTGCTTAATTATAATAGATTAGAATAATATTCAGCAAATTATGCATCATTTTTTTGGGAACCAGCTGAAATGAATGACCATTTCAACCTGAAAGATCCACTTTTATACATTCTGTGTTTTTCTAAATAAAGGATTCGTATTTAAATAGAAAACGTTTTAAAGCCTTAACAATAAAAGTGAGAGACTCTTCTCTCATGTAAATATCCTGGGCCACTAAAGAGATTTTGCTTTGCATTTAAAAAAAAACCACAAAGACCTGAAAAAGAGGAGGGTGTGGGCTGCAGGTCTTCTTTTACAACCACGACCGTCCCATCTTTAGCACTTTGCCCTCCTGCTCTGTTTAAAGAGCTGCTACAGATTTAAAACCTGATTACTGTTGACATTCTGTTAAAATGTCTAAGATTATACCGAACGTAACCTGTGATTGTTTGGAGTTTAAAAAGCGAGCATGCCCACTACAAAGCCCACGTGCATGATTCACACCTGCACTTCTCCAGCTCAAGGTCCTTCATCCACACACTCTAGCCTACACTGGAGGAGGTGTGCAGGGTAAGTAAAGTCCAACTAACCCCTTATTGCGTGGCCTCCATTCTGTACTGTGGCATTAAGCCTCGTGTTAGTAATGAGAAGGTCGCGCTGTGTTTCATTAGATCCTCATTATCCTCCTCTCTTCCACCTCTGCATCTTTTTGTCTCATGTTATATTTTCTATTATTTGGATCTTTATAATAAAGCACATTAAATGCCCCCATTGACTCCATACCCAGCCCAACCCTTCACTTAAAATCAAATCACGAATCATTTGAGCTTGTTAAGTGTATTTTTTACCGCTGTCCTTGGGGAAAAAAAAAATCTCAAAATCCTTTAATCAGATGGCCCGAGGCTTTCACTGGTTAATTATTGTGGGTACTTATCCACAGAAATGCTCTTACATTCTTTCTGTCCTTACGCTGCCTTCTTCTTAAATTGTATTTGGTGCCTCGATCACCCTGTGGTGAATTCTCTAAAACCATTTTCTTCCTTCTTGTCTGTCCCGTTCAGGCCTCTAATTGCTGTGGGCGTTGGCTCAGCCTTGCGTCTGCTAATCACTATAAATTCAGTTGTCAGGCAGGATTTCATTATGAGATTTTGCTCATTCTGGGCATGGGATTCCCAAGTGGCCAGAAGCGCACATCTCCCTCAGTGGGAAATTGGCTGAGCTTCCACCGGGTGGATTTCTATTTGGCAGATGTTCACTACTACTTCTGCTGATGTACATCATGTTTAAAGTTGGACATATGGCCAGACGTTACCGTTCACCATGCAAAGCGTAAGAAAGGCCTGCAAGAATTCAGACAAAAAGAAGAGAAAACTCTTAAAGGGACCATGTCCTACAGTTGTCTTCTAAAGAGGTAAGAATAAGGGACTAGGCTCCAGGATTGGAAGGTCATGGGTTTGAATCCTCTGCTCTGAGGTACCCTTCAGTAAGGTACTGACCCCATCACTGCTCGCTGGGTGCTGGATATGGATGCCCACTGCTGCATAGTGCGTGTGGGTTAAAAGCAGGGGAAGCATTTTGTTGTGGTTAACTGCGTGCTGTGTTTCACAATGACAAAAAGTCACTTTCACTTTATTTTTAGGTCATTTTGAGGTCACTTTTCATTTCTGCATGTTTTTTTGCATGATGATACACTACCTTTTTACACATTTACATTTACAGCATTTAGCAGACGCTCTTATCCAGAGCGACTTTCAAGTTCTGATTTAAGGGACAGCCCCACTAGAGCAACTCAGAGTTAGGGGTCTTGCTCAGGAACCCGGTGTAGGTAGTGCTGGATTTGAACCTGTGACCGCTTGGTCCATAAATCCATAGGCAAGTATCCTACCATTAGACCATAAGACTAGAAATACAAAATAAGAGTGCTAGTTAAAATTAAACTGTCGGAAATGAAGAAACTGTGAGTTTCAGCTGGATTTCTGGCTGTCATCTGCAAGAGCCAGTAGGGTGAACCTCAATTTTAAGACCACATACTTGAAAAGAAACTGACATTCTGGGAGGAGAAGCCAGGGTGGCGCTTCAGCCATGGCCTTTTAAGAAAGGTTCCTAAATTGTTCTTGATTTGAGGATACAGTGCAAAAAAAATTAATCCTTTTACAGCTTAAACATTGTGTCAGATTGAAAGACTTTATGAAATCTCCTTTACAAAAAAGGTTTCATCCCAAAACAGGCTCATTAGGGAAACAAATATAGCTCTAGATCTGCATTAGTGTGCACAAGTGCATGAAAAAGTCTTTGACTTTCAGAATGTGTAATTAAAATACCAAATGAATCAAAATGAACTGTCCCTGCTAGCCGATGCCTATGCAAGTGCAGGAACATTAGCCAACCCCGGTTGCTATAATTTGCCTTTGACCAGCCCTGCAACCTTAAAGCCAGTAAATATAGAACTGAAATGAGTTGGCACTGTAACGCTGCACTTAATTGCGTGCTTTGGCTTTGACTAAGAGGTCAGTGTGAGTACGACCGTGTGGGTCATTACATAATGTTATATAACTGCTAGCGCTGACTGCAGCGCCAGACGGAAATAGGATTTCCTCATGAATAATTTGGCGCTTTCTGATTTAACTACAGTAATCCTATTAATCCTTATTAAGCTCCACGTGTGTATACGGACCTCAGTCTATTTGTATGCAAAGTGCACGAATTGCCTGCTGTTATTTGGTATGGTGTATTCAATTAGCATTAAAGCATTGGCAACCAATAAAATGTGATACAATCAGCTTCCTAATTATTGATCCCTTTGAAAAAAATGTCTTTGTGATTACAATCTCACACGAGAATGTGGAAAAATAACATTCAATGATTTTTTTATATTAAAATAATAATGTGTAATAGAAATGAATTTGAACAAAATCACGTCATTATTACAATTATTGCCAACTTTAGAAATGTATATGAACAAAATGTAACTGATTAGCCCCCGATTTTAATCTCTCTGAGCAGCCAGGGACTCAGGACCTGAATATATGGTCACACGGAGATCAGATTCACTGTCATTTAGAAGAACAGTGTTATATAGTATGTTAATAAACTGAAAAAGTAAAAGCATCAGGATAAAAATAAGATTTCAAGTAAGTTCACAAGATTGAAGAAAACAAAGTTAAAGAATGAAGATAAAGGCCCAAAATACAATATGAGTCGCTGATTGACCGAAGTTGGTGGAAAACAGAATAGTTGTCTTCTAGAAGGTTATCCTGAGGTATTGTGTGTGATGGGTTAAATGCAGAGGAAGCATTTGGTGCACTGAAAGCTGTGCATTGGTCTCCATGGCGATCATAATGGCAAAGAGCCATTTCACCTGGTTTAGATTCAGGTGTAGGCACCACTAGCTGACCAGCTCCAACTGATCTAGCAGACTGGCCTGGCTTATTTTCAACAAACCATTCAAAGATCTCAAAGTCATGACCATCCTGAAAGTGAAAGTGACTGTTCTTGTCATTGTGAGTACACGGCACAACACAGTGAACCACAACGAAATAACACCTCTGCATTTAACCCACACACAAACACATGCAGCAGGGGGCAGCTATTGAAAGCGCCCGGGGAGCAGTGATAGGGACAGTACCTTGCTCAAGGGTACTTCAGGGCAACCTACTGGCCTGGCATTTAAACCAATGGTCTTCTGACCCCCAGTTCCTGGGGCCAACTCCCTAACCACTAGGCCATCTTAATCTCCTGACCAAAGACATGGTGTAAAACTGTGAGTGGAGCTGAAAGCGGAGTCCCAGATTGTTTCCTCTGTATTGTCCCGTGTCGTTAGATGTCCCATGGGAAGATTCATTGCTGTTATGTTGCACAAATTGCACAAATGACTAAATGCAGTGGTGCAATCATTGTGCAGCCTGTGAATTTGTTACAAAAATACTTTTTTAAAGGATTTTCCTAGACTGAAGTGATGGCAAAAATATGTGTAGTGTATTCATAACAAGTGATGGATCTTTATTTAAACTGCGCTGCAATGCAGAGGCCGTCTATTGAACAACGACAGCAATGCACCAGTATTTTCCGCACCTTCAGTAAAGCCTGGCTGCGCTTGTAAGAAAGTGTCCCGAATGCTTGGGAGATGTGATGACTGTAAATTATTGTGCCTGACTGAAGCAACACCTGCTAAAGGTAATGAAGCATGGCGTGCAAGCTTGGAAGCATATTCTGCTTAAATAAGGATTTCATGTGTGTTTCTTGAGACAGGGCCATTGTTTCGCTCCTTGCACATGCTGTGGAGAGAAATAATACGACGGAGAATATTTTCATCTGCACTGTATTCATTATAAGGAAAAACTGCGCCGAAGCTTCATAAATGTTGATGAATCCTTTGCACATATATTGCGGCATATATTTTCATTAGATTGCTCCACAAGTAGGGAGATGGAATTAATAAGCGTTCCTCTACTTGGTCATCCCTGGAGAGCGTGATTGCTTTTTTGCAAATGCGGTGAAGCTAGCCAAATTTAGATAGGCCGAAAACGCTGACTCTACCACAAATCCAGAGTCAGCAAATTGTCTCTTTCTGAACAGATAGTGCGAAACGAGGGAATTCTTTACAGCAGGAAGCATCTCACTGGCCCAGTTCATTCTCTCATGGTGATGGCCTGATCAAGCCAACATAATAGCAGGGAGATCCACATGGAGCTGCAGCAGCGTTTCAGAATATGTGTTTTGTTATGCGTGCTGTATGTGTCCTTCAGTGGCAAAGTGCCCTGTGCCTCACATTGTAACATTGTAAAAGATGTATGATACTGCCTGCATGGACCAAAGGCTCAGAAGCAATTTAGTGACGTAACTGTACGAGTCTCTGGGTCAGCATTCTTCATGCATGAGGGCTCCAGGATGAGCTCTAGTCCAAGGTGATGCCATACCAGTAAGTGTCTCCGCTGTAGTTCTGGGACTCTGCTGCTTGCTGATGCTCGGAGTCGAGGTTTAAGGGAATAATTTGAGGTTTAAAAGAATATTTTGGCCAAAAGCGTTTCTTTTTGCCCCCAAAATTTAATCTGTCAAAATGTGTGTGGTGCCTGAAGTTTGCTTATGGAGGAGTAGCCACAAATGCACTCTTTTATGAAATGTTACTTCAGTAACTTTGCTTGGATATGTGTGTGATTTCACATCAGAAGTCATTAGGATTTTAGTCTTTGTAGGTGAGTGAGCGAGTCAGCATTGATTAAACTGCTTAAACATTCTGGCAACTGTTTACAGCTTTATACCAAGAAATTGACCTTTTTGTCACTCTTTATTTTGATGGTCCCTTTGACCCTACAGATGGGACTAGGACAGCCGACTGAACTAGTTAAACTGAGAACAGGGTCACAATGATTACTATTGCCCTTTTTTAAATAGTCAATTTCCATCCTGCCAAAGGAATGGAGACTAAGGGCCTGCAGAAAAAGCAAGTGGACACTACATTATCATTTAGCAGACACAGACCACATTTTTGGCTCAGCAACAACCCCTCCAGCCTGGCAACAGTGCGTGAGGTGAGTGGAGTGAATGATTTTTCTTAGTCTATGACAAACAGTATAGCAGCTTGAGCAACAGGCAATGATGGAGTAGGGCAGGAGTCACCAAATAATAAACAAGACGGATAAAAGCTGTAGATGTTAGGTATGGAGCAAACTGAAATAATATTAATGGTAACCTTCTGTGGTAATGCCCAATCAGGGGTGGGTTTGGACAGTTAGTTGTGGGCATATAATTGAGTCAAGATCCGTCCATTCATCCATCCATCCATCCATTATATGAGCATCTCATTCCAGCCAGTGTCAAAGCTGTTGCTGGATCCCGTCCCAGCATGTGAAAGGCCATGAAAAGGTCTCCATTCCATTGCAGGACAAACATAACCTAGTGGCCAATTTTGCATTGCTTGTCCACCTGACTTGCATGTCCTTGGATCATGGGACAAAACTAGAAAATCTAGAGGAAGCTCAAGCAGACAAAGGAAGACAGAACTGAAACCAGAACCTTCTAGCAACAGCTCAAAGCACTGAGCTACCATCATTTTAAACTTTTTTTTTTTTTCCCCCAAGAAAAGGGTTTCATTTTTGCTTGCCATGAAGTCATGCACAATGGATGTTTAGCCAAGCAGAAAGGCTTAAGCTTGTGGTTCGGTGAATGGAGGTGCGGTGGGTCTGTACAGGCCAGTTGTGCAGATTATAAAGGCTAAACAAGCAAGCATTGACATGAACCATAGCCCAGAGGAGGCGCGGGCTGACAGAGATGACCTGTGTTCGAAGTGGGCAGGTGTGGGCAAGAACAGTACTCTGTTTTATGATATGTGGTGCAAGTGGGTTGCTATAGACTACAGGGTAAAAGGTGAAATTGTACAAAATCCCTTTAAGCAGATATTAGTGTGAGCATGCATAGGCTGGAAGTGACGAAGCTTTGGCCAACATAAAAGACACGGCTATGGCCAAAGATTCGACTCCTCTGTAAGACAGACCATGGCTGGGTTTGTCATGGTTAAGCTGATATGGCTCCATTATGGTGGAAGTGGGCTGTATTGGGGGGCTAATCTCAATCCTTTGAAGATTTGAAGAGCTTTGCATTTCATTTCTGCCATGTGTTCGCATTTCCTCTGGTCTTTCCTTGTTGCTCATGCTGCTGGTAAATTCAACAGGAGGAGAGACATATGTCAGCTGTAACAGGCTGACAGGCCCTCTCCGCTCATCTTTCATTTCCCTGCATTAATGGAGCTGTTGCAGCAGTCTGGCATCCTTGTGGTCCAGCCTGCGGGATCCAGCTGAAGGAACGGCAGCTGAATCCAGGGCTGGTGGTTTCGTGTACTAGTTTTTAACCACTTTTGCTCCACTTTTTGTTTAGCAGGTGAAAAGAAAGTGAGCATGAAAGTGACCATTGTGAAGACACAGCACAGTACACAGTGAACCATAATGAAACGCATCCTCTGCATTTAACCCACATGCACTGTGTAACAGTAGGCCAACAGTAATGGGGCAGTACCCTGCCCAAGCTCAAAAATTGTTATTCATTCCCCGAAGCAAACTACAATTACAATAAATTCATAATTAAAGATTCCCTTTTCTATGTAAAAACATAAATAGGGCCATGCTTCCCATCATGAAAGAACAAAACCAACTGAGCTCTCTTGGGCTCCTTGCTTTGGGTGGCCTGGGCCAGGAATTAAACTCTTGAAAGTGAAAGTGACAACCCTTGTCAATGCAAGGTCACAGCACAGCACACAGTGAACCACAACGAAATTGGACCTCTGCATTTAACCCATGCACTCAAACACCGTGCAGCAGGGGGCAGCTATTGAAAGTGCCCGGGGAGCAGTGACGGGGATGGTACCTTGCTCAAGGGTACCTCAGGGCAACCTACTGGTAAGGGGTTTAAACCCACAATCTTCCGATCCTGTGGCCGAGTCCCTAAACACTAGGCCACCGCTGATCTCTAAATGGGGTGATCTCTAAAGGGGTGGTGGTGGTCTAGTGGTAGGATACTTGCCTATGGACCTATGGCTCAAGAGGTCCCAGGTTTGAATCCCACCTCTGGCACTACCACCACTGGGTCCCTGAGCAAGACCCTTAACCCTGAGTGTCTCCAGGGGGACTGTCCCTGTAATTAGGACATGTAAGTCGCTCTGGATAAGAGCGTCTGCTAAATGCCGTAAATGTAAATGTAAATGTAAATGTTTCTAAATGCTATCGTACCAAATGTGGTATGTGTTGAACATTTACAATCTGTAGTTTTTAACTTTAATGCTTATTTCAATTAGAAATAAATATTACAATCCATGGTAAATGACCTCAAGTGCTGGCTCAAGTGTGAATAAGAATTTTTTTTATTACCGGTGTAATAACAAGTAACAAATTGGACCTTTCACTCTCTATACCTGTTCCTTTCAAAGTATTGCTTTACACACAAAGACAACATTTGGCAACAAAACAACACGCAGTGCTGGAAACACTCCTCGACCCCTCTCTGCCCAGAATAGTTAGTACTGTGTGGATTCGTGTGGCAGATTTATGAACAAGTAAGAAGTATCAATGATTGTGTTTTGGGATCAGAGCCAGATTAGACACATGGACAGGTGACACTGATGTAGTACTTGTGGGAGATGAGTGGTGCGAAATTACTGGAAGATCGGTGCTCACAGCACTGCTCTGGTCACATGATCAGATGAGCTAATGTCACAGAGGGGACCACAGTCTCTCAGTCTCTGCTGGGAACCATTAAATATAACAGAGCCTGGAGAGACTGAAGACAGCAGGAGAGTTTAGTGTACCTGTGCATGCGTCTTTGTGTGTGTGTGTGTGTGTGTGTGTGTGTGTGTGTGTCCATATGTATTAATAATATCCAATGTGTATAATATGTTACAATTTTTATCTAATTGGAAAAATTTTAATAATTTGTTTAAATCTATCTATCTATCTATCTATCTATCTATCTATCTATCTATCTATCTATCTATCTATCTATCTATCTATCTATCTATCTATCTGTCTGTCTGTCTGTCTGTCTATCTGTCTATCCATCCATCCATCCATCCATCCATCCATCCATCCATCCATCCAAACCTTTTCTGTTAAAAATGAAACCTTTTCTCATTCTTTTAAATATCAGGGTCTTTTTTTGGGACTGTAGGGTATCTCTGTTATTTCTCTGGTCATCCTGCAGAGTCAGGACACACACAAACACATGCATAACCCCCCCATGCACACACGCATACATGCACACACACACAAACGCTGTGCTTCTGTATCTTAACTCTCTCTCAGAAAGCAGATCAACTGGGCTTACCAGTGTGAAGATAATGCTTATTAAAAAAGGAACACACCCTACAGTCAGTGATGGACACAGCAAATTGGATGAGTCCATTCACAAAGCGGGACGCGTTGTGTCCAATTTAGCCGAGGCTAATCCAGTATTAATAGTAACGTCAAAGTTTTTTTTGAATGCGCCAACACACGCAATCCCATATTTCCAAGGATAAAGCAAAAGTAACCATAATAGCAGGAGCGGGATAATGGACTATGACTATGAGGTGGATGGGAACATATTCTCTATTCTATTCTCATTGGCTATGTAACCACAAACAAAGGGCCTGCCTCTATGTGTGTGTGTGTGTGTGTGTGTGTGTTTAATTACATACACAGGAACAAAATGTTCCTGACTTGTGTGTGTCCACCTTTGTCCTTGTGCATGTGTGTGTGCCTCATGTACTATGCAGGAAGACGAGGAAAGGAGTGGGCGCCTTTGAAATGCACAGAACATGGGTGACTCACTCATTCCCGTCTTTTCATGTCTAAGTACTGAACTCTACATGGCCCGGTGCATCTGAGGACAAGTTAAGCCAAGTCTTTTCCCAAACAGATTTAAATACGAGTTCAGCTGCCAATCAGTGCAGTCGATTCACCTTTGTCTAATTCTGATGAAAGGAAGCCAATGAAGACTGTACTGGTTTGGCCCTCAGGAGCTGGACAGAAGTGTCAGTGTTGATGCTCTCACCACTCTCAGTGCGAATATATATTACAAAATCGACTGCGGGGTGATGAAATCAAATTCAACAACCCAAGACACTTTTTCTTATTTTAACTGGCATTTTGGATTCAAAGCTGGTCTTGCTGTGATAAAAAATGCTCGAAAGCATCACTAAGTGTGATGAGCTTTAAAAGATTCATGTCTAAAAGCAATGGTTTTCCTTGTGCTCCTTTTGCATTGCGTAGTGCAGTTCAAAACTTTCCTCCAGTTGCTATGCATCTGAATTCTAACTAGATTTGTTTAGAGCATGGGAAGCTTCTCTCCTAAGCAGGAGTAAAGGACATCCTGCCAAGGACTTTCCACCAGGGTGAGATAATGAGAGGATAAAAAGGGGTTAGTGGATTAATAAAGAGACAGACTGCAGCGAAGGCCATCTGAAGGTGCTTGTGGTGTAATGTGGTAATAGGCGGGCAGAGCATTGGGTCACAGGTATGGACCTTTAACTTCTTAGCAGCCTGTAAGCAGAGAGGTAGGGAGAGATTAACCTCACTGTACACACTGTTCAGGACCTGAATTAGAGTCGCTCACTTATAGACAGAACAAAGCTGCTAACAAGAGTTCTCATCGTTTTCATTGTGTGGTTTGGTCAAAATATTTACATTACACGATATATACCAATGTCTCCTTTATCCTAAATATGTCATTTGAGTGCAACCTGGGACAGCGGTGGCCTAGTTGTTAGGGCGTTGGCCACATGATCGGTGGATCGGTTGATTGAACCCCTTCCCAATAGGTTGCCCTGAGGTACCCTTGAGCAAGGTGCCGTCCCCATCACTGCTCCCCGGGCGCTTTCAATAGCTTCCCACTGCTGCACGGTGTTTGAGTGTGCATGGGTTAAATGCAGAGGTCCAATTTCGTTGTGGTTCATTGTCTGCTGTGCTTTGACCTCGCAATGACAAGGGTTGTCACTTTCACGTCTTTCTTTTTTCAACATTCACTGATCAGCCATAACATTAAAACCACCTGCCTAATCTCGACTATGTTCCCCTTGGGCCACCTAAAAAGCTCTCAACCACCTACGGACCTATGGCTCAAGAGGTCCCAGGTTTGAATCCCACCTCTGGCACTACCACCACTGGGTCCCTGAGCAAGACCCTTAACCCTGAGTGTCTCCAGGGGGACTGTCCCTGTAATCAGGACATGGAAGTCGCTCTGGATAAGAGCATCTGATAAATGCCGTAAATGTAAATGTAACTCCAAAAGATCTCTGAAGGTGTGTTTTGGAATCTGACCTCAAAATATTAGCAGCAGATCCTTTAAGTTGGGGCAGCAGTGGCCTAGTGGTTAAGGTTGCGGCTCCAGGATTGGAAGGGCATGGGGGGACCTACAGGTCTGGGATTCAAACCCACAACCTTTTGATCCTAGACCCTACCAACTTCTGCTTCCATTGCTGTTACACTTGTGTGTGTGAAACTGATGAAAGTAATCTTTATCGGTATCAGCGGTGGCCTAGTGGTTTGGGACTAGGCCCCAGGATCCGGAAGGTCAAATCCCAGACCAGTAGGTTGCCCTGAGGTACCCGTCCCGATCACTGCTCCCTGGGTGTGTCATATAGCTGCCTCCAGCTGCACGTGTGTATGTGAGAGGCTGCTTTTTGTTGTGTTTCATGATGACAGGTTGTCACTTTCACTTTATCACAGTGATGCTTGTCTGAAATAAACATTGTAAACGTCTGTTTATGTTAACTTCCATGAAAGACCTACAAAGGCGCTATACAGTCTTATGAATTCTTATGAAGTATGAGACAGGGGGAGGCTTTTTAAAAAGATACACGACTATGAGCAGCTACTATAAACTTCTAGCTGTTTTATGTCACCCTGTACTGAGGGCTAATTTAGACCTGATTAGTATGACCCAGGTTATTCAGATGAAGTAACTCAGTGAGCCCAGACGGTGTGTGTGTGTGAATGTGTGTGTGTGTATGTGTGTGTGTGTGTGTGAGTGACCTCTATTGTGTTACAGCTCTGGGCTGTGTGCGAGTACACTGCGTGAATGTTTAATTGGGGGAAAGAGAGGTCTGGGTGTATGGAAGGGGCATAGTTAATCAGTTCCTGAGGAAATTAGACAGAGTTAGCTGGGTCTGCTTGCAGCACTGGAGTGACAAATACACTCATTAGTAGGCAAGACATTCACATGCCTTCCTGTGTGTGTGTGGGGGGGACATTGGGTCCAGAGGAAAAAGTATATCAATGCTAGCTAAAAATATTCCTGTCTCTTGGAGTATTAAATGATGTAATAATGCAATTTCTTTTCAGGCACGCCCTCCTTGACAGGTAACGGGACAAGAAAAAGAATGCCTGGAACTGGGTGATCCAGGATAATACATCCTGTTCAAAACGGCTCCTCAGAGACGCTCCAGCCAAAGGGGAATATGAGCAGAGTTAGACGCACCTCTGAGACTGAAATTTACAAAATAACTTACATTTCCTTCAGTAATGTCCCATTACTCTCAATTTACAATTGTAAAAATCATGTCCTGTCCCACTGAGAATCCAACTTGAACCAATTTGATACTTGTTACACATTATAGGTGTGCCATGATGTTCTGAACAAATGTCCTCAGAGTGTAAAAGTGTAAAAGTAAAAGGTTCAGGCTCTGAAATGTACCGAAAGTCTAGAAGAAATAAGATTTTCAGCAAATTTCTAGCTTTTAGCGTATAAAGTGAATTGAATCTCATTCCATATTAATATTAGACTAATAAACCATTCAAACATGAGCTTCCATTAAAACAACCTACTGAAAATCCTAAACATTAACTGCTTCACTTTCATCCATGTGTCTACTAGACACGGACATCAGACTCAATACATGCCTTCCGCCGTCCAGTTTCCCGTTCCTGGCTGTTTCATCACGGTACATCTGTTATACTGTTTATCTCTTGTTACACCTGTCGTGCTTGATCTGCGCTGATGGACACACCAAGGGATCTTCTTTTTTGTGTGTTATTGTCCATTTAGGCTAAAATCGGTTTTGATATTGGGAAAGTAAATGATGCAAAAAAAAAAAATATATATATATGTATATATATATATATATATATATATATATATATATATATATTATATATATATATATATATGTTATATATATATATATATCGAAGAAGAGAGTGCAGGCAGGTTGGAATGGGTGGAGAAGAGTGGCTGGAGTGATTTGTAAGAGACAGGAACCAGTGAGAGTAAATGGGAAGATTTGCAGGACAGTAGTGAGACCAGCTATGTTGTACGGGTTGGAGACGGTGGCACTGATGGACAGACAGGAGGCGGAGCTGGAGGTGTCAGAGTTAAAGATGCTGAGGGTTTCGTTGGGTGTGACGAGGATGGACAGGATTAGAAATGAGTATATTAGAGGGACAGATCAGGTCGGACGCCTTGGAGACAAAGTTAGAGAAGCAAGGTTGCGTTGGTTTGGACACGTCCAGAGGAGAGACGAGGAGAAACGAGTTAAATAGCTGTAGGCTGAATAGGCAGATATAAACTTGTTGACGTATGTAAAAAAATAAATAAATAAGATACATTCACAACTTATATTTGAGCAGGATGGAACTGGGAGAATTGGGAGAATTTTTTTACCTAGGTAAAGTGAAAGTGACAACCCTTGTCATTGCGAGGTCACAGCACAGCACACAGTGAACCACAATGAAATTGGACCTCTGCATTTAACCCATGCACTCAAACACCATGCAGCAGTGGGCAGCTATTGAAAGCACCTGGGGAGCAGTGACGGGGACAGCACCTTGCTCAAGGGTACCTCAGGGCAACCTATTGGGAAGAGGTTCGAACCCCTGATCCTCCGGCTAACGCCTAACCTCTAGGCCACCGCTGCCCCATGTAGGTGTTGGTGGTCTAGTGGTAGGATCCTTGCCTAGACCAAGAGGTTGCAGGTTCGAATCTCATCTCCAGCACTACCACCATTGGGTTCCTGAGTAAAACGCTCAACTCCAAGTTGCTGCAGGGAGACTGTCCCTGTGAACAGTAACTGGAAGCTGCTCTGGAAAAGAGCATCTGCTAAATACTGTAAATGTAATCATTTGGGCTCTTTGTACCTTTTTTCTTAATAAATCTTAATAAATCAGACCTGGGACACGCATAGGAAGACTTATTGTGATATCGATGGTTTTGGTAGTGATATAGAATTGTCTTCTTCTCACCACGTTTTCATGTGTTGAAGACATGCTATCCTCCAGCTGCACACGGCATTAGCCCATATTGCTGAGAGCTGATGCTCTCTGGTGTTTGTCCCAGGTGATTTTTTTTATTTTTTCCAGAAGATAAGGTCGACATGTTCTGTCTCAAGAGAAATGAAGCCTGCTCCACATTCTATATTCTGTCTGCATCTCAGCTGGGAGATAAGGCTGTATGGAACCCATTTAGGCTTATGGAAAATATCAGACTGAAACAGAGTGATTAATTGCCGGGGTTGTGCACTTAATGACTATGAACACTTGACTATATTGGAGCATTTGTTACTGTTACTTAAAATATGATATGATTTAGCTGAGGGATAAAAGGGAACAAATCGAAATACACTTTAAGGAACACATGCAAACACTCACAAACTGCCTTTGTTTGAACAAGCAATTCAAATCTAATAAACTGAATTTATGCGGGGGCAAAAATAAACTTTTCCAATCAGGTTCAATCTTCAAATCCACTTCATGTCTGTATGTGCTACTTGCAAGTTTGATATTTTTTATCATTCGACAGAAGGTGACACATTCTCTCATTCTCAAAATGTGACACATTCTATAATAATAAAAAGTGAAAATGAGTTCAGTTTGCTGCACCTACACATGTCTGTGTAGTCAAAGTGGATGTGCAAAAAACATAACTTTTGCTGATTGTTGCAGAACCGTGAAAATTTGTCATGGTGAAACACAACCTCTGCTTTTCACCCACACACACACCGTGCAGCAGGGGGCAGATATTTAAAGCACCCATGGAGCAGTGATGGAGATGGTACCTTGCTCAAGGATACCTCAGTGCAACCCCTGGTCTGTGATTCAAACCCATGGCCTTCTAATCTTGGATCCTAGTCCCTAAATAGTGGCCACTGCTGCCCTGAAATGTACCATGCCTCATGAAAATGGTGCAATCAGTACTGGTAAGTGATGCATGCAGTGATTTGAATGTAACCATAGTGATAACATTACTGTTAAAGTGGTGGAGCTCCAGACCATATGCTGGATGGTGGTGTTAGTCCCCACTTTATCCTAAAAAGTGTTGAAAAGCGTCTGAAGTCTTAAAAGAAGACATTTTTTGGTGGCACATGGAGTGTCCAGTTGTTGCACATAATAAGGACATTTTGCATCAATTACCTGAAATGTGCTCTTAGACTGTCTTTCCCATCCATTATGTCTTAAGTAGAGTAGACAGCAATCTCGAGGCTCACTCCATCGAGTGCACATCATTTACATCATTTCATTTCCTCCAAATGTTTGCCTGAGGAAAGCATTACTGGGCACATTTTATATTTTCTAAGTGAATCACATTGATGATGTTCATTGGCTAATGCTCAGTCATTATTCTCTCACTTTAGCGAAGTCATTTAACCTGAAATTAACACCAAAGCCTTAAAGACAGCCCATTAAAATGACTTTATAGGTCTCCACACTTCTGAGATTAAAACATAACCAGGCCAACATCCTGGCATCTGAGGTAATTGCTAATATTCAAAAGTGGATCGTCTCATAAACAGAGCTGTAATAATAATCTACTACAGTCAGCCCACAGTGACATTGTTACTTATTCAATAAATCTATTCATTATCAGTATTACTTTACCAAATGACTAATTTAAAGGTTCTGCCAAGAAACGACTGGTCTGGGCATCAAACCCACAACCTTCTGATCCTAGGACCTAGCCCTTAAACCCATGCCCTGGGCCACCGCTGCCCCAAAGCATGTTTACTCTTTAAAGTTCTTTAAATTGACACGTTATTTGAAAATAAATACCTTTAAAACATTGTTCACAGTTATAACTCATTTACAAAATGGTTTTTAAGGGAGCTGAAGGGAATGGAAATGGTTTTCCTTGTCATTACTCAAGGAACTCCTTGTGCCATCCATCCATCCATCCATCCATCCATCCATCCATCCATCCATCCAGGGTGGATGGAGGGGTGGACCAAACCAGGGTGTTTGAACCCGTTCCTGTGAAGCAGTGGACTTCTTTTTAGGGAATAGGCTCCAGGATTGGAAGGCTGTGGGTTCATTTCCTGGACCAGTAGGTTGCCCAGAGGTCCAACTGAGCAAGGTAACGTCCCCTTCACTGCTCCCTGGGTGCTGGATGTATGGTTGCCCCTGTACGGTGTGTGTGGGAAACAATGCAGGAATAGAACTGAATTGTGGTTCACTGTGCTGTGCTGTCTATTCACAAGGACACACTTTACCTTCATTGGATGAAAGTCAGAGAAACAGATTACCATTCCATCACAGGGGGTAATTTAGCATCTCCAGTCCACCTGACAGATATCTCTGGACTGTTGGAAGACACTGGAGTGTCTGAGAAATGTAAAAGACACACAGGTCGTCCCTACTGGGAATCGAATCCCAGAAAGTTCTTGCTGTTATGGAACATTTCTAACCACTGCATGACTGTGATGGCTATGTTTTAATCTAGACTGACACAAAACACATTTTTTGTAATGAACTGTTAAAGTACCCTTCAGTCCAGACAAAATACAGCAAATATACATTTGAAAATTAAATCACTGTCTGGCCTGCAAAATGGAGAAAAAAAATGTCAAAAATGCATAATAGTGTCCATTAAAATGCACCATTTATTCGTAGTATCTCTAACATCTTTATTGATATTTTCAGGATGTGAAAGGAGGAACAGAGCAGAAACAGAGGAGGAGATGGTGAAATTGGGATGAATCAGCAGGAGGCGTGTGGTCAATCTGGCCGCCATGTGGAGGTGACGGAAGGTCCAGTATTGCGGGTGGTTGGAGATGAGAGGTGGGAGGCAAAATCAATACAACTGCACCTATTACTCTCTTCTTTCAGCCTGAAGTTAATGCTATGCCACTAATGAGGTTTGCACATATAATCTATAGTTTAATCCAACTTGGTTTAATTATTTCCAGGAGGCTAAAAAATAAAAAAACCCACAGTGCTTATATATAATGTTTTGGGTCTGTTTCAGGGAAGCTCCTGCAGCTAATGAGAATTTGCAAGCATGAATTACATTATTGTCAGATTTGAGCGATGATATTGTGAGAGAGCACAAAGCGATGCACAGGCACACACACACACACACACACACACACACACTGTAAAAGTGAAATTAACACCGTTGATGAAGAGAAATCTATCAGTGGTGTGTTATTAATGTATCATTACTGTCAGTACAGAATCTCCAAATGGATTGCAGGAGGAGCGTCATCTCTTGGGACCGGTTCGATTTGGGTATTTAATGTAAAATATTGATTTAATGTCAAAGGTGGCTTGTGCCTTCAGATGAAAATTACTGTTGTACTTCTTGATATGCCTGCAGTGATATGACTATGAAAAAATCTGTATCAGAACATTTTGCTGCATGTGTTGTGCATCCATGCCTGCTTAAAAAAGGCACTTGTGCAAGCTTTTGCACATGTGGATGCACTGGTCTAAATGCTTTCTCTGTTTTGGTTACATAAGACCAAGTCTCTTTTCCTAATGCAGCCACTGGGATAACCTGGATCAAGTGGCACAGACTCCAAAATGCAGGCAGTCTCTCTGTCTCTCTCTCTCTCCCGCTCTTAGGGTGAAGTAGGATTTTATTATTCATAAAGGTTACAATCCACGTGGTGTGAGTGGTGGGATGTCACAGGCATTACATAAAGAGTGTGTGTTCATCGACCACATTTTTTCCCTGCTTTCCATATTTAGACTCTGAGCGGATGGGTGCAGGAAAACTGCTGTTGTTCAAGAACTATTTTTAATGTCTTTCTGATTGGATTGGTTTGCAAGGGACACCACCAGCCGGGGTGTATGAGAGGCTCATTCGTTAACGTCTGCTTTGTGGAGAAGATTAATTTAAAAAAGCATCATTAGACAGGGTTCTTTCAGACCTCGGGAAAACTGCAGGAGGATGTTGAGGACATCCTCACACTAACTAGTCCATTTACATGGAACCAAAATGAGAGAAAATGATGAATTGCCATTGTGACCACACAGCGGTACACAGTGCATCACATGGAAATGCATTTTCTGCACAAAGTGCAGCAGGGGCAGCCATTAATCCGATGCCCAGGGAGCAGTTGCATTGTACCCTCTCTCAGGGGTAACTGCCAGTTTCCTACTGGTATGGGACTCAAACCCACAACCTTTTGATCATGGGGCTTGATCTAGAAGACTAGGCCACCAGTATAGTACTGAACTATGTAAAATGCAAAGTGAGCGAGCAAAAGAAAAATCTAAATCAGATCAATATGTGGTGTTTCTACCTTTTGCCTTCAAACCAGCATCAGTTCTTCTGGCCCCACAGAGCCCTGATCTCCACATCATCCAGTGTGTCTGGATCACATGAAGAGACAGACGGATGTGAGGAAGCTACATCCACAGAAGATCTGTGCTCAGTTCTCCAAGATGTTTGGAACGACCTACCGGCCGAGTTCCTTCAAAAACTGTGTGCAAGTGTACCTAGAAGAACTGATGCTGTTTTGAAGGGTGGTCACACCAAATACTGATTTGATTTAGATTCTCTTTTGTTCATTCACTGCATTTTGTTGATTGATGAAAATAAATGATGAACACTTCCATTTCTGAAAGCGTTCTTTGTTTACAGCATTTTTTCACACCTGCCTAAAACTTTTGCACAGTACTGTAGATGTGTTGTTACTGTTATTGAGTGTGTTCTGTGGTTTAAAGCTGATTTAAAAATACAGGCTATCACCTCTCAATCCAGACTATCAGAGTAAATGTTGGCAAAAATGTTCAAATAATTTAAACAGAACCAATTGTTTAATCAAATCCTGATAATTCGCAACCTCCTCTAGTAAAGTTGATCCAGTTGTAGAATATTGGTTGAAATAATCCGTGTCTCTATCCTGCCTTTCATGTCTTTGTAATGCTGTATGTCTGTTATGTATTTAGTGAGGCATGTCATGTGTGGATCTGGCTGAACTTTGTACAATAAAGTTAATGCAATAAAACTTTGTACAATAAAGTACAATAAAAATGTAGGGTAGTCAGGTTAATGTCTTTGATACAATATTGTCTGTAACTCCATGGACAATGATTAAAGATTTTCAAACCCAACTTTCCAAACCTTCTGATCTTTGGTGCAGCAATGGTGGGCCAGAGTGCTGTGTGAGTGCTGAGCTATACTGCAGCCCTGCAGCAGATTTTTTATGGCCCATAAGATCATTATCGGTGCCGACTTCCTTCACATCAGCTGCTTCTGCAGAAAGAAGGGATTTAAGGAGCAGATGAAAGGACCTGCAGGGAGAGGAGACGCTCAGGCCTGACCTAGATGTTGAGTGGTCCGTTTGATGTTCAGTTTTTCATATTTCCATTAAAATATTTCTCAGCTCCCCTCAAAAATGATTAATCTAGTGTCTAGCTGACAAAGGCTTGGGGTCATCCACTCTGCGTGTGTGTGTGTGTGTGTGTGTGTGTGTGTGTGTGTGTGTGTGTGTGTGTAAGAGAGAGAGCGAGAGGGAGAGAAATATACAGAGAGAGAGAGACAGAAAGAGAGTCACTGCTTTTTTTTCCAGAGACTTGGTCCCCAGAGCCCACTTGGATCATGGGGAGGTGTACATAATAAATGTTAATGCCTTTCAAAGCCAATGGCACAAGATCAGTTTAAAGCTCTTTTCTTGCAGACTTCTTTGCATTCGGAATAAGTAAATTTGCCTTGAACTATCACTCTTCCAGTAGGAATGTGTGCAGCGCAAAAGAGAACAGAAGATGTGGCTTTGAAATCATCATCACAAAAGAAGGCACCGAATTTTAAGCAGCGTTTGATTACCATCTATCACATGGCAGAAGTGCGGAAACCAGAGAGATTATGCTCGGAGGCAGATGTTCTGATCTGACCCCATTCAGTTCTTAATTTTCATATCATTATCTCCACTTCTGACTACACCAGCAGAAGGAATATTGCCTTCTGTTGGAAGACATTTAAACTCACTCAAAAAAATCACTTTCACATTTAAAACTTCAAGCAAAAAACACTGCATCTGGAACTGTGTTTGGTCAGGATAACAATGCAGTCCTACATGTCCGTCTAATTTGGAAAAAGACCCTCTCGTGGACATCTGAAAGTGTGCTGTGATGTCTGGCACCAAGATGTCAACAGCCGATCCTTGAAGTCCTGTATATTGAGGTGGGGCCTTCATGAGTCTGGCCATTTTTTCCATCCTGCAGTTGCATTGCGGTCTGAGTAATTTAGAGGTTAAAACTCTGAACTGTTTGTCATGTCCTTCAAACCATTCCTGAATAATTTCAGCAGCATGGCAAGAGACCATCACCGATAGGAGATACAGTTGCCATAAAGGAGTGGACTTGGTCTGAAACAAAAAGTAGGTGGTAACATGGACTCCCCCACACTGCACACTGGTGCCATGCGTAACTAGTAACTTACTAAACATATGAAGCAAGCAACCTAGACTACAAAAAAAGTTAAGCTGAAATGACCATTTGTCGTTGTGAGCCCACAGCGACCTCTGCATTTAACCCACACGCACCGTGCAGCAGTGGGCATCAGTGGGCATCCATATCCAGTGCTGGATGGAGCACTGATGGGGTCGGTACCTTGCTCAAGGATACCTCAGGGAAACCTGCTGGTTTGGGAATCAAACCCATACCAGTCTGGTCATGGGGCTTAGTCCCTAACCACTAGGCCACCACTGCCCTACAGATTGGTGAGGAATAGAAAAAATATTCTGCTCTGGACATTATGTCCAGACGGTAGCAAACATCACAGCAATGTAGCAATTCCATTACTCTTTCCCACCTGTAACAGTGAATACATCACCAGTAGTTACAGCGTTGGTAATGTGTAATTGCACAGTTATTACAGTTTGTAAACGACGGGATCTATCACTTATCCTGTACTCGTTTGTGGGTATATGAAATTTGATTTGAGGTTTTTAATCTTGGCCTCCTGCTCAGATGACAGGTAGAACAGACTGTCCTCAAAACTACGGCAGATTTCTATATTAAAACCTGTCGCTCTGATTCCTGTAGTAAGAGAGTAGTTAAGATGGAGTGAAGCAGGGGGACCAACCAGGACAAAAGGGCCATTTCACAGTAATTGCCTGTCATGCATATTAACAACGAATGTGCTTCACCTGACAGGCTGCCCAGTGAGTGGGGGGGTTCGGGTGTCAGCCTGCTGCAGTCTGATGGATAAATGCACAAAACGTAAAGGCTCTCGTGAAAAGCAGATGTAGAGTAAAAGCAAGTGTGAGTTTTGAGTAATATTTATGTTATTTTGGAGTAGACACTGTGAGAAAAGCTGTACATTATATGTTTGTGAGGTTGAAAGCCATCAAAAAGAAACTCAGTTGCTTCCTAATAATAACAATGTTAGCAATGGTTTGGCAAAAATTCAAGCACCAAGATGTGTTACTACTGTTTTTTGCTGTCCATTTTAATCAGTGGGGAACCCTTCAAGTGAAAGTGAAAGTGCCTATTCTTGTCATTGTGAAACACAGCACAACACACAGTGAACCACAATGGTACCTTGCTCAAGGGTGCCTCAGGGCATCCTACTGGTTTGAGAATTGAACCCACGAAATTTCCATCTGGGAGCCTAGTTCCTAAACACTAGGCCACCAAACAAGGGCTAATGATTTCTAGGAATTATACATGCATTGTTATTTAATAGAAGCTTTATGTTTGGCTTAAACCCATTTATTTTATTGTGACATTTTGGTTAAAAAGTTGAAAATGGATTTTTACTCTGTTGAGGCTCTGCAGGAGCTTGAGAGCTGCACTGTAAGCCTTTAGATTATCTGACAGCATAATCAGAAAGTAAACTGGAAAATAGCTAGAAAAAAGAATTTGTCAATCATGTTTCGATTAAAGGGTGGGATCCGGGTCCAAGACCCTCGACTGACTCTTGAGACCTCGTGAAAGCCTCCACTTGCAAATTTGGGCGGTCACCAGAAAAAAAAGGTGCTCGTTTTATGAAAAGATTGCTAAAATATGCAAAATTCTCAGTTCAATTCAATTACGATTCAAAACATAGGATCATAGGCGCTCCTTATTTAATCTAAAAGACCAAAGTGTGAGGTTAAAGATAACACACTGTAATACAGTGTATTATCAGTATAAAGCTGTTCACAGAATGTGCTGCTGAGTACGGCCCAGTCGAAAGGCTTTGCTCCAATATTGGCGAGTGGCGGTGGTCTAATTGTAGGGTGCTTGCCTATGGACCTATGGCTCAAGAGGTCCCAGGTTCAAACCCCACCTCTGGCACTACCACAACGGGGTCCCTGAGTGTCTCCAGGGGGGACTGTCCCTGTAATTAGGACATGGAAGTCACTCTGGATAAGACCGTCTGCTAAATGCCGTAAATGTAAATGTAAATTGTACCGAGTAAAAGTGTTAAATCAGAACAAACCAGTCCCAGCACTCCCTGAACTGATCGGTAGCCCAGATCATACACACAGGCAGTCACACTCAGGGGGGGCAATTTATAAAATTTGTAGAATATCAGTCATTTTTTATGAATTTTTTTTAGAATGTTATTGAATGAACATATTATTATAAATTGACAATGTGGCGTAAGACCCTTAATAACGCCAATGATAAATACAAATGCTGCAAAAACTCAGAGCACTTTAACACACGGAACCGTCAAAAATAGTCATCTTATTCAAGTTGTTGAGTTTCTGCAAAAAAATGTGCTTAAAATTTCTGCCTTTTTTGCTGCACAGTGTTGATTTATTTTTAACGAACTGGGAAAACAAAACATAACTTTTGCACAAATTTTCTTTTCTTTTTATAGCTTACCTTCAGGGAATAACCGGTGAACAGTCGCTGTGCTCAAAGTGTGTTTTATCCAAACTTTTGCACACCACTATAAATCGCAAACCAGCCAATATGGTTTGTGATAAGACCGAATTCACTTTTACTGCTCTGAGAAAACAGGCTAAGAAATCAGAAATCTTCTGGCAGTAAGGATTTTTTCATGCTTTTTGTATTTCAAAAAATGGTGTTTGAGACCCCCGCTTTCTCCGAGACCCAACTTCTCAACTTAGATTCCTATTTTTAATGGAAAAACTTGAAGATCCTTAAAGCTCTTTATCAAACGAATGTGAAAGAAGCAATGTGAGTAGATTTTAAATTAACAGGCTGAAAGGGTGTGATATGAGGCAGCTGAATGGTCTGCTGCAGACTGTAGACTTCTTCTGATGATCCAAAACAGTTTGAAAATGGCCTAAAAATCATACGATGATACGTGTAACACATAAAATATCTTACTGACTGTAAGAAAGGGTAATGTCTCAACTATAATAAAGCTCCGTTTATGGCCGAAAAGGAGTTAAAGGCAACAAAGGCTTCAAGAAGAACTTGAAATTAGACAAGATCAAATAGTCAAACCTTTCCTAAATGTCCCAAAAAATGCATTTCATTGTTACTTCTTTGCAGGAAAATACAGTATTATGTGACTCCTTTTCTTTAATGGGTGAACCAGTGTTACAGTGATTTTATGTCTCTTACATCATACAGAAATCTATCAAGGGACTATCAGCCCGCACAGCCTTTGAAGGATAAGTTCGGAAACAGCTAACTGCAAGAAACATCATAAAGTTGAAGCTGTTGTGTGAAATTTCAGGAAAAGAGAAGCACAGTGGTCCAGCCTGGAGTCCTGCAGGGATGTCCGGCTGACAGCTGCTTCCCTTGATGGATATCTTGTGAAGCTTCATTCCCAGACTTTTCTCTGCACTTCGGAGCGCTCTAGCATGCCTCCGTTGTTTCACTGGCTAATTATCCAGGCCTTCATAAGATGTAGCAGGTGTGCAGGAGCAGGAACAACACCAATATCTGCATTTACCACTTTCAGAACTGGCAGCAGAGCTGCGTTTCAGGGATACATTTCCAGCCTAATGTGTTGCATCTGTACTGCATTAATGATGACCACAGGCAATCATTTTCTTTTTGCCATACGAAGAAAAGAACAGAACAAGAGCCAGTCGTAGGATAAGAATTTCGTTTAGGGTTTTGCTCAGGAGCCCACTGATGGTAGTGCTGTGGGGTGGTGGTGGTCTAGTGGTGGTACTTGCCTATGGACCTATGGCTCAAGAGGTCCCAGGTTCGAATTCCACCTCTGGCACTACCACCACTGGGTCCCTGGGCAAGACCCTTAACCCTGAGTTGCTCCAGCGGGACTGTCCCTGTAATTAGGACATGGAAGCCGCTCTGGAGAAGAACATCTGCTAAATGCCATAAATGTAAATGTAGTGCTAAAGGCGGGATTGAATCTGTGACGTCTTGGTCTGTAGGCGATTTTCCTACCACTAGACCACCAACACCATTATTGTGATATTGGTTTGAACATGTCATGCCAAAGTAAAATGCGGAGATGATGGGGAGTGTTGGCGTTTCCATTGAACACATATTCTTTTTCCCTAAAACCAGCAGCCCAGAAGAAGAATGCAAATTCAGCATCAGATATCTGTTTTGAAAGTTTTGTTTTTCTCCTATCAGATCAATGTCATTTCAATCAAATTTTGCTTTTTGGGAAAACATACACCTAATTTTTGTTAAATGGATAGTTTAAAGAATAAGATTAAGCAATTCGGGACAGATCCACTTTTTACTTGAACAACTCACGGGGCTTTTGATGTTATGTTAGCATAAAGCTAAAAAAAATCATCGTCGACGTACTTAAACCCTGACATTTACGGCTCATAACAAATATTTTACATTGCATGGTGCGGTTTGGAAGTTGATGTATTCAAAGGTAGAAGAAAGATGTCAAAGCGGATGAAAAAGAGTCTGAGTGAAGGAGCTATATGTCACATTACACGTGTTTCACAAAGATCTGATCTGTTAAGCAACTTCTTAAACTTCATTTTTGCCGTGATTTTCTATTGGCACTTAACATCTCAGTGTGTGTTGAGAGATTCCGGTTGATAATCTCTATTTCTGTCTCTGCCTTCTTACACACACTTATGCAAATGCTGTTCTGCTATCTGTTCCATCTAATCAACCTGCCACCACAGCACAGCTAATCAGCTTGACAGCAATCGCGTAAATGTTCACATGCATAAATTTGAGAGGGCGTCTGTGGAGGGGGTCAATGTCTCCGACAGCTGAAATGGACGGCGATGTGCATCATGGCTCATATTTAACACAAGTGTGAACACACGGCTGGATGAGTGTATGTTTGCATGGTATACAGTTTATCAATACTTTTACTCCAAAGGAAACCTTTAATTTCAGTGTTCGCAGCACAATGACCCACGACAAAATTCAACCTCTGCATGTAACCCATTCACACCGTGCAGCAGGGGCAGCTATTTAAAGTGCCCGGGAGAAGTAATGGGTACAGTACCTTGCTGAAGGGTACTTCAGGGCAACCTACTGCTCTGGGATTTAAACCCGTGACCTTCTGATCCTGGGGCCAACTCCCTAAACACAAGGCCACCACTGCTGTGAATCTATACATACATTTAAATCATGTTCAATACTGTTGTCTTGAAAGCTAAATAATTAAATCTCACCCAATTTTCCATTCCCTTGGACCGTTGTGTGTCCAACTTTTGTAGTCTGTAGTTAATGGCTCAGCCTAAATATTCCCATGTGCCTCTCAGCAGAGATATAATACTACTGCGGGGAGGATAGTTACTACTTAACATATTAGGTCTAGTTTATTTGGTTGTTTCAGCTAAATATAACAGATCTAAATTAGTCCTAATATAGATGAGTTGTGACTGTCCCTACCAGCTGTTGTATGCATATGTTGTGTGAGCTTTCAGCCCATAGTAAGAAGATTTTGTGAAGCAGCTGGGACAGCCTTTGTCCTTTGTGTGTGAATGGGTTTCCTCCCACTGCAGGTGAACTGGAGACACTAAATTGTCCCTGGGGCCTGTGGGTCTGTCCATGTTGCTGCCCTGGGATAGACTGTTGCCCTATCTGGGATATTTGAATGAACGATTTCATGTTCAAGAAATTCCACCCTGCAAGTAGTCTAGCAGCAATAAGACATTAAACTTTTTCACTCACTCACTCATTTTCTTAGCTGCTTGTCCTACTTAGAGTCGTGGGGGGCGCAGGAGCCTATTCCAGCTCTCACAGGGCGAAAGATGAGGAAACACCCTGGACAGATTGCCAGACAGACATTAAGCTGTAAATATATACACTGCCTGTCCAAAAAAAAAGATCAGCTGTGAAGCCTTAAGAAAACCCCTGATCAGTGAAGTTAATCGCAAAGAAAAGGCTTCAGTTTGCTCGGGAGCATGAAGATTGGACTCTGGAGCAATGGAAGAAGGTCATGTGGTCTGATGAGTCCAGATTGACCCTGTTCCAGAGTGATGGAGCATCAGGGTAAGAAGAGAGGCGCATGAATTGATGCACCCATCATGTCTAGTGGCTCCCTTACAAGCCTGTGGGGGCCGTGCTGCGATCTGGGCTTGCTGCAGTTGGTCAGGTCTCCCAAAGAATGAGGTCAGCTGACCACCTGAATATATTGAATGAGCAGGTTATTCCATCAGTGAGCTTCTTCTTCCCTGACAGCACAGGCATATTCCAAGATGACAATACCAGGATTCATCGGCTCAGATTGTGAAAGAGAGGTTCAGGGAGCGGAGACATCATTCTCCACCAGACCTGAACCCCATTGAGAATCTTTGGGATGTGCCGGAGAAGAGTTTGCGCAGCGGTCCGACTCCCATCATCTCTACAAGATCTTGGTGAAAAATTAATGCAACTCTGGACGGAAATAAATGTTTCATTGCAGCAGTTCATCGAAACGATGCCACAGCGAATGCGTGCCGTAATCAAAGCTAAAGTTGGTCCAATGAAATATTTGCGTGCGTGACTTTTTTTATTATGTTGAGATTTACAGTCTTATAACCATGTGCTCATTTTCAGCATTCGCTACACACTCTTTTCTCTTTGTCCTCATTTCCTCTTTTAATCCATATCTTTCCTCTTGCTTTCTCCCAGCCTCCCACCGATGTCTTTTCCTCTTGCTCTCTCAGGTCCACATGCACTCTCCTATTGGCAGAATGGTTATAGCAGCAATGACAGTGAATGTCTCTGTTCCACAAAGAGCAGCTTATATCATTGCTCCTGTCAGCTCCACTGAAGCAGTCTCACCCCCACAGCAGGCCTATTCAGGTCAGACAGCGTGGCTTTCACCATAGACCTACTTGAACATTTTGTATGTAAACGATCTAAAGAAATACTAATTTGGGACACTGACTTCAGTGCTGCAAACTATTCATGCTTTAAACCACACCCTGCTTAGGCTCCACCCCCTTAAACTTTGTAATCAGGATAAAAAAATAATTCCGATAAAATATTTACAATGAAATGAAATCAATTAAACAGATTATTATATTATGATTATTTTATTTATTTATATGTAATGATATTTCATTATATTATTCAAATTTAATTCAACAAATTAAATATCTAATACAAACAAAGTTGTTTTCTACAGATAGTAAAAATTGCTAATAAATAATCTAATAAAATAAATAAATAAATAACAATAATAATAATATAAGTCCTAAATGACCTTATAAGCAAACTGCAGACATACTTACTTAGCTAAATGATTAGAATAAAGTAAAATATATAGAAAACAGCTACATTTAAGGACAAAAAAAGTGCGATTCTTTGGGAAAGTGTTAGATTAAATATTCTTGCGAAAGTACTTTGACTGATGGGATTCATGACGACTGAAAATCAAACGTAAATAATAGTGGAGGTGAACTCAACATGCTTTTTTTATTCATCTATATTTAAAAAAAATTTAAAAATTGTGAATAAAAAAATCTTTATTGAAGAAATATAATTTATATTGTGTCAGCTTCCACATTCTGCCTCTCCTTGGAGCATTACATCTCTGCAGATCTGCCTTTGAGAGAAGCTTTAAAAGTGGGAAGATATCTTGGTCGAAACAACCCTGATTAAAAAAAAAAAAGTTATTTTTCTGTTTTTTAATTAATTCAGACTGCTAACTTATCCAAAAAGGCAGCCTTTATTATTTCAACTCACAGTGAACCTTTCACTCGAAGTGTTAACCTTGAGTGCAGTTTTTTGAATATCCTGCCCTCCGAACGCACTGAAACGATTTGCAGCAAATTGAAAAGTTCTGATGAACAGCACTGAGAAAATGTTTTCTCTAAAGATCCAGTATTGGAGACCTTGACCCTGAGCCTCAGACACGGGTCAGATGAATTAATGGTAAAGATGGGACGGCATTATTCTGGCATAACTTATTTTCACAAAAGCCGATGCGTTTATAAATGAGTCATGGTTCTTCAGCTTGACTGTTGCGCAAGGAGACAGATTTCTGAATAAAAATGACCGTGATTAACATCAATCGGAAATGTATTATGAATTTCTAATTCTAGTGAATAAAACGTAGGAGCTCTGAATACAGGGAACTGAGTGGCCCTTGATTCTGGTCACGAAATGAAATTTAAAATGGAGTGAAGTTCTTGTGCTGGCCCTCACACATCTATAAGTTAGCAGTTTTGTTTGCTTGTTTAGTTTTCTGCATTAAACCCATGCAAACACACCAGCAGTGAACACACACACTGGGAGTAGTGGTGGTGATGGTTCCTTGCTCAAGGATCCTGTCTCAAGCCTGTGACCCTCTAGTCATGACCCTCTGGTCAAGGTTTTAATGTTTCTTTTGCTTAGTGGCCCTAATCAGGGCAAGCGGTTCAGAAAATGAGTGAGTGTTTTGTTTTGCCTTGCCACTCTCCCATTTATACTGTTTTGCCTTGAGAGAAGAGTCCCCGGCTTCTCAGTGGGGGAATGAACTTCCTTTTGTGGTCAGAACTTTATTTCTGTCTAGCTCTAAACTCATGCCTTTCTACACTTTCTTCTACAAGTTCTTCTCTTCTTCTTTTCTATCTAGTTCTAAACTTATACCTTTCTACACTATCTTCTCTTCTTTTTCTCTATCTCAACTGTCTTTTTTTCTTCTTCTCTAACTAGCTCTACACATCTTTCTTCTTCTTCTTCATTTAAAAAAAAAAAATCACCTTTTGGTACTCATGTAATATGCGGGATAATTAATATTTTTTTTTATATAATTTTGCCCAGTGTCTAGTGGTGGAATCATGAAAAAGGACGTTTTCTGAGCTGAAAGAGGCCTGCAGCTCCTTACATGTTCTTGGTTTAGAAGGCTTGCAGTTTTTATAAACATCGATCATTTCTTTTGCAAAAAGCTCAGCTTATACAATCATTTTGTTCCTGCCACTAAAACATTTCAAAACTTTCTAGCTGGTTTGATTTTCTGGTTATATATATATATAAAACTTCCAGTGGAATCATGTTGTTTAAAAATCATATCACTTTCAAACATCTTTTTATTGCAGTGTTTCCCAAAAGGACTTGCTTAGAGGCCCTGTGTAGCTTAGAAAAATATGAAATTATTTAATATTTCTCCATTTATCTCAGTCTCCCTGCAGTATCTCTCAGAATTCTGAGACTTGTCTTATTCTTATTGGACTCTTGGTAGTTATGATGCAAATTCTCTTCCCAAAAACAACCCGTTGCCTCTTGTGTGTCATGAGGGGTTTGGGACGGATAGAGGGGATGGTGATGGAAATGAAAACTGAGAGAAATGGAGAGCAAGGCTAGATTGTTTTCTCTTTCCTGACCTTTGAGCGGCTGCTGTTTATATTGAATAGGTCAAGCCAGTGGCAGGAATTAACAGGCTTAGAAAGGGCAGATTTGGTTTAAAATTACAGTAATTCACTCGCAAAACCAACTACATGCTGGACACATGCACTACGTTATACTGCATCACCAACACTCCGCATAAACGTTATATGATAAGTGTTTGATTTGTGACCTTACAGCACTGATGCTAAGCATATGCATGTCTTGAAACTGAAAGTGAAACTAAATTTCTGGGAACAGAGTTCAATTAACCCTCCAAACAGCTCAATAACACTGAGATAAAAAGAGTCTAATATGATAAATAAACATTATGCAAATGTATGCAAATTTAGCAACAAAAACTGCCAGTACCGTCCCCTTCACTGCTCCCTGGAGTCTTTAAATAGCAGCTTCCTGTGTGTGTGGGATAAAGGCAGAGGTTGCATTTTGTTGCGTTTCACTGTGTGCTGTGCCGTGTTTAACAATGGCACATAGTCACTTTCACTTCCCTTTCACTGATCAGCATAGCTTCACTGATCCACAAGAAGTTGCAAAGAATGTTTCAGTCTTTGTGTTTTGTTACAGCTCAGCCCTGCAGATTAGCACTCAGGACCAATTTGGATTCTGATGGAGGAATGCAATTAGATGACACGATCTCATAGGCTGACATTGGGGGCTGTGAGGGCACTCAGTGTTTCACAGTCCTCGTCCTGAAGCTACACTGCCTGAGTGTTTGCTCCCAAAACACCGGATCCAGCAAATCAGCTCACTTACAACCTTTTACAGGCTGCTGCAGTTGTGTTCGTGCAGCAACAGCGAAATGCACAGTCTGGGTAAGTAGCATCGTTTGTGTGCAGCAAATACCAGCAAGGAGCAGTCAGCCGTTTGATAGGAGTATATTATCTGCTAAGAATCTCTTTCTCTGTTTCTCTCTTTTCAGTCTGTCTCGCTCTCTCTCACCTTTATACAAGGTGAGCTAAAGGCATCAGGGACGCTCTAACAGGCTGTCACATCCTGCCAGCTCTCTGCAGCCGGTTTGTAAAATGGAGCGACCTGCTGTGGAAGTGAAGTTATGATTTGATCCTATTAGTTTTGATTCCCTGTTTCATCAGCTAGTCCTGTGAGTGTTGGCCGGAGGCCGGGTCTATCTAACACCTTCGAGAGTGAGGCTGGGAGAGCAGAGCAGCATCAAGCTGTGAGAGAGGGAGGGAGAGAGAGAGGGAGAGGCTGGATGCTTGTTGGCACGGAGAGCAAAATGAAAAGATCTGGCAGTTTGTTTTGTTATTTGCTGCTCAAATATGAATGCATTGCTACATTTTAATTCGGGCAGGGCTGGACCTCGCTGATATGGGCTTCTTGAATGATCTAAAGGCTGGATTCATTTATGTACCATGTTATGGTTTGTGTTATGATTTTATGACATAAGGAGAGCAATTCATTCACATAATGTGTGAGGAAACAGCAAAATAACAATATAATTGAATTTTTTTTTCAGTCAGTTGCACAGATATAGAGTGTCTCCTCCAGCCTTTCCATTATATTCCTTTTAGACTCAAATAAACTGGACAAAAAGTGTGTCGCTCACTGCTTTGTAAACACCCACAAACGGCCAAATACAAGAGGGAGAGAAAGAGAGAGACAGACGTGGCAGAGGGAGGTGGTGGGGGAACTCCATTTTTCACTGATGATGATCAGCCTGTCATCTCCCCAGTTCCCTCAGTGTACGCCATATGTCACACACTCCCAGGCGAACATACACACAACCACATGAAATGATGCTCGCTCTTTTTCATGAGTGCTTCGTAGCTTCATCCATTATAGCTACAGCCAATAATATTAATATAATAATGTCACATCATGAGCACTAATATTACATTCATTTCAAGTCAAGTAGGCTTTATTGTCATTTCAACCATACACACACTACACAGTGGAACTAAACAACGTTCCTCCAGGACCTGGTGATAAACATAGACGACATAGAACAGTGCAGACAGTAAAACATACCGTGCAAACAGTGACGCCAAAAAGTACATTAATCTGATACGGATCAGAGACAGTAATGTGTATGAACATAGTGTGGAACATCAGCGTGAGTCCTGGAGTGGGTGCAATGCAGTATTATGACAAACACTATATTTAGATGCAGATCAATAAAGTGTAGAGTGCAGTAATATTATTAATAGTAATAATAATAATAATAATAATAATAATAATAATAGTAATACCTGTGCAGAAAAAACACCTTGAGCTAGATATGGGTATATGTGCAGAGCAAGGGGATGAAAGCCTCATTAAAAGTCTTTTTCATTAATAATCGTATTTATGCAGTAAGCTTTTTCACAGGGGCCTGGGATCTTTATCTACCAAATAATATTACTCCAACATTTCACCATATCTGTGAGAGGTAGACCTTCAATTCAAGTAAAATATTATGCTAGATAGTTAGTTAAGGCCGTGGGACTCTGCCCTGACTGGGCACCAGGTGGGCCTCATGAGTCTAGCGGTTTCTAGATCTCCCTGAGTCGGGGCAGAGCCGTCGGTCATTGCACGTCTGATGTGTCGTTGTGGTTTCTCATTCAGGGTTTCTGTGAGCACTGAGATTTGTTTATGCTTGGTTGTTACTTTATGTTTAAAACCCCCCTTTCTTTAATCCCGACTCCGTGATTACATCCAGTCAATACCACCGCAGCGTGACTCTTCTGTACTCCTTAAAAGCCTTGAGCAAGGTACCGTCCCCATCACTGCTCCCACAGCGTAACTCTTCTGTACTCCTTAAAACCTGGACCGCAAGCTTGACTAAATACCACATTTACGGCGTTTAGCAGACGCTCTTATCCAGAGCAACTTCCATGTCCTAATTACAGGGACAGTCCCCCCTGGAGACACTCAGGGTTAAGGGTCTTGCTCAGGGACCCAGTGGTGGTAGTGCTCGAGGTGGGATTTGAACCGGGGACCTCTGGGTCCATAGGATGGATCCTACCACTAGACCACCCCCACCCTATATACCACAGATAGAAAATGTCCCGGCTGGATGAATTTTCATTGGTTCTTAAGGGGCAGCGTTGGCCTGGTGTTTGGGGAGTTGGCCGCAGGATCGGCAGGTTGTGGGTTCCACTCCCAGACCAGAAGTTTCCCCTCAGGAACCCTTGAGCAAGGTACCGTCCCTATCACTGCTCCCTGGGTGCTTCAAATAGCTGTCCCCTACTGCAGAGGATGAATTGAGTTAAATTGTGTCTCAGTGTGCTGTGCCGTGTTTCACAATGTAAAAAATAGTCACTTTCGCATTTTTTAAACTCTTTTGTTTCACTTCCAGACACCTGGACAAACACTCACACAGACAAACTTAGGGTCAATCAAACCTCCCCAATCCAGCCATCATTTCTTTAAGAGGAAACCTGTGCAGATATGGGGAGAACAGGCACCCTCCATCTAAGGTAACAATGAGCAAGTTATAATCCCCAACTGCTGGTTGGTTATGCTTGGATTTTTCCTTTGTTGATTATTTTTCCATCAGTGGACTGGAGACTGGAACAAATGCTGCTTTACTGTCTGATTAGTTATGAACTGTGCCTTATATTTACATATTCATATCCATATTCATGCTGAACATTTCATTAGCAGCATTCTGTTCACCTTGATCTCTGCACCCACTGCAGACTGGCCTCTCTTGTCACTCTCTTTATTTCTCCTCCACACACACACACACACACACTTCTCCAGGTGTGAACTCTCTGTGCATGACTGTGTGGTGTGAGGCGTTGTTTGCTGAAGGTCCCATGGGTGTGTGTCCCTGGCCTTTAGCTAGTGGTTCGACACACAGAGGCCAGTGTAGCGCCTGTCAACAAAAGAACACAGAGACACAATAGTACCAGATCTGCAGTCAAGCCTGAACAGAAACTGTGCTGACAGATAAAGAGGCAAACAGATGGAAAATAAAGAAGAATACACAAGGGAATGACAAACAAGAGACAGAAGTGCCAGAATTCAAGTTAATTAGACTAATATTCTGCTTTAGAGGGAACGAGTACTATTATGCATTGCAAAGGAAAATGAAATGTCTGGGACAAAGAAAAATGAGAAGAAATGGATTTCCTAAAAAATACCGACCCACCCTCTTAATGTGGTTGATCAGTCTAGATGGGCTTGGTGTATGAAGTGCACTGTGAAGTGCAGTTTTGCGCTGGAGCTTGCAGGCTGATTTGAATAATACTGGATACTTAAAGCCACATGTTGGCCTAAACCAACGCACGCTTGCTTTAAATGAATGCTGCCGACACGCGCAATCAGAAATCTGATTGATGTGAGTTGGCTTACAATGACTCTATAATTTCCATTGGGAAATTCGCAGATTATTCCCAAGTTGAGGTGACCTTCAGAGATCATCATCATGGAGATGAGGACAGGTTCAGTAATGGATCATACTTTTGATTTTTTTACCAGTCACTGCATGCTGCTGCTCGTGCACGTCATTTTAATCTCTGTTTATTTTTAGCTATAGTTATTACAAATGTATATATTCAATAAATTAATTTCTTCTTTTTGGTTCGGCAAGAAGGCTCTTTTCTGTGCATGTGATCTGGTTTCATCCCACTGACCAAAGACATGCACATCAGTTGAATCTGAGTCGCTACCTTGGCCCCTATGTGTGTGTGTGTGTGCGTGTGCTCGTCTGTGCGTCTGCTCTGGGATGGACTTCTCTTTTTTCCCTGTGAGCATTGGGATAGATTTCAGGCCCCTGCAACATTTTCCTCCCACTGGAAAGCTTTAGGGTGTGTTGGGTTTCCTGACCAGCTCATAGTCATGATTGGCTTCTTCTCCTCAAGGTTTAGTGCACTTACTCCTGCTTTACCTAAATATCCATCTTCCCCTCGTTACACTCGCCGAGCATGAGTGTAATACGCTGAGACATTTGCTCCTGGGAAGGTTCACGCTCTGGTGTAGGTCAGATTAGAATGTTTTAGATCTTTGGCAGCACATGAGGCTTTGGAGTCTGCAGAGTCTGAGAACTAGGCTGGAAATGCTTGATCATATACTACCTTGACCCACTTTCATGAAAGAGGCAGGACGGCTCTGCCACATTCATTGAAGGTTCACCTCTCAGCATGAACAGACCGTCAGGTCCACAGTAAAACATGTGACTGCTTAGTGATGTGATAAACCATTAAAAAACGGAAAATGAGAAACACTGAGTAAACTGTGCCACGTAATCTTTTTATTAAATTTAGAAATATTCAACATTCCAGTCTAAAACTAAAGATTAAACTGTTTTTTTGTGGTTCTGTAATAGCTTCGTCTTAGAGAATCCAGGATTTTCTTTTTTCATGCAATCATTCTTGTGCTTCTGCGAGCATGCCTACCATAAACAATGTAAATAGTGTCCATCCTTGATTCCTGCTTTAGTCAGTCAGTCAGTCATTTTCTGCTGCTTGTCCCAAGCAGGGTCGCGCTGGAGTCCATCCCAGCTCACACAGGGCAAAGGACGGGGGGGACACCCTGGACAGCATGACAGGGACGGCACCTTGCTCAAGGGCACCTCAGGGCAACCTATTGGGAAGGGGTTCGAACCCCCGATCCTCCGATCATGTGACCAACGCCCTAACCACTAGGCCACCGCTGCCCCGATTCCTGCTTTATATTAAGTTTTAATTTCCTCAAGGCAGCAAAAAACAAAAAAAACAAACAAACAAAAAAAAAAACATGGGGTTTTTGGCTCCTTTCTCAAAACTGTAGTGATGAATTAGAAGCAGTTTCTGTCAGTAACTCTTCTGTAGGTTCTGTTGGCTCCCTATCTGCAGTGACTTATACAGTGAAATGTACAGTCAGTCGTACAGTGTTAGTTGTGCAGTGAGTTTGCAGTGAGTTGTGCAGTGACTTGTGCAGTGAGTTATGCAGTATGGTGTACAGTTAGTTGTACAGTGTTAGTTGTGCAGTGCGTTTGCAGTGAGTTATGCAGTATGGTGTACAGTTAGTTGTACAGTGTTAGTTGTGCAGTGAGTTTGCAGTGAGTTATGCAGTATGGTGTACAGTTAGTTGTGCAATGGATTTGCAGTTAGTCATGCAGTGAGTTGCATAGATAGTTTGCAGTGAGGTGCAGTAAACTGTACAGTTAGTTGTGCAGTGGATTTGCAGTGAGTTATGCAGTGACTTGTGCAGTAAATCACATAACTTTTGGTCATGATAAAAACCGGCTCGAATGAAAGTGCAAAGAACTCAGTACACTTCAGCAAGTGCAACAAAACCACACACACACACACACACACACATACACACACACACACACACACACACACCCTATCCCCACATGCTATTAAAATTTGTTTCAGGTACTAGAAATTGAGCTGTCAGAAAAACGACAGTTCCGTCTGAGGCTGGAAGCAGCATGTTTCACAGTCATTCAGTAATTTGTTTCTGCTTTCATTCAAAGGTTTTGACTTTATTTTCTTTTAGGTTCAGAGATGTTGATTTTTTATTTTCATGTCTGAATTGATGGTTGCTACTTAAATTTGCCCCTGGATCGGAAGATTGTGGGTTCGATTCCCTCACCAGTAGGTTGCCCTAAGGTACCCTAGAGCAAGGTACCGTCCTTATCACTGCTTCCTGGGCACTTTCCATAGCTGCCCACTGCTACACATGTGTATGGGTGAGACACAGAGGTTGAATTTTGTTGTGTTGTGTTGTGCAACATTTTCACAACAACAAGGGTAGTCACTTTCACTTTTTTCACTTCCATAATATACAACACTGCTAGAAAGTCCAGTTGTGCAATAAAGGCATACTTGATTTGCATTAATGTCACGAATCAATCAAAACCACCTCTTGTTTTTTCTGCCCACTGGAGATTATTTGCGCACCCTTTATGTCTATTTCAGTCCCGAAGACCCTGAAGGCCCTGAAGGCCCTGAAGTTAACTGCATCTATATGGTCCAGTAGTAAACTTTCTAAACTTTAGTTCTACTTAAAAAAAAAAAACGTATTAAACATTTACATCAGTGGTGGTCTTACCACAGAGATGTATGTAATGCTGTGGAAGAAAAGTCCAAATCTCCTTTGATTTCGGAGTTAAGAAACCGATGTAGCACTGTTGTGAATTATTGAAGGCATGTTCTGCTTACATATTCCTGCTATAGCACGTGTAGGGGTACTTTTTCTTTTGATTTTCTTTCTCTGCATATGATTTATATGGAGCCATATTATTACATTCATAATGAAAAATTAAACTGTAAAATCGAGCATGCTGTTTGTAATTCTCTTCATAGTTTGAATGGAAACCACTGGCTATTTTCCCCAAACTCTGCTTTTATTTCTAGTGTGGGTTTAATACAGACTGATGACTGATGGGCAGACTCAGCCAGGATGTGATGGGGTTGCTAGTAGTGCCTACGCCATGCTGATGTCCACGATGTCCAGGATGCTTCCTGTTGATTGGGTCTTCGTCTCTTCATCCCTTGTCCACTTCAGCAGGGCTCAGTGAATGTGGTATGGAATGGATTTCAGATTTATGTAAGCCAGACTGAAGAGAAAAGGCCTCTGCAAAGAACTAAGCCTAAAGAAAGAGAAAATAGTCGCGCTCATTATAAAGCATTTCACGTTTTCATATTGCTGTGCTGATGTTTGTGGTTTTATTTGGCGATCGGATTAAACGGGCTCATTTCTTTAGGTTCACTGGCTATGCCATTTTTTTCATTACTACTGTTTCCAAACGATGCTGAAAAAGAAATATTGATTTTCTGGGACAGTTTTTTCAGCTTTTAGTGAGCCATTGCACATGAAAAAATATATTCTTTTATTTAACATATGATTTTTTTGTCTTCCTCCTCTCCTTAATGTACCCTAGATCTCCCCGTGTAAGGCTCTGAATCAATTCTGAAAACAGGTTTATTGTGTTCTCTCCATTTTTCTCTCAAGCTTTCTTCTTGGACTCCTTATTGTCTTCCACTCCTTCTGTTTCTCTGGCTTTTGTCGCTGAATAGATATTCAAGCACAGGGACTGATAAAGAGGACGTGATAGAGTGACACAGAAAGGAGGAATTAGACAGACGGGGACAAACAAAGAGCCTGACAGGCAATAGCAAAGAGAGCGAGAGAGGGGAAAGAGGTTAAAGGAGGTTAAATCATCACTCTCTCTTGATTTGAGTTAGATAACACCATTACCAAGAGAAGCAGAGTTTTAGACGTGACTAAGCTACACCAAGAGAGTTCTGCCACTACTTATCCTTTTTCCCAGCCTAGACAGACAGCTGTGAACACACACACACAGTTTTTCGTTGCAAAAAAAAAATCAATTGCTCATTTTCCTTGCACAAGCAATCCATCACTCATCTCTCTAGCTCTGACTTTCCTTTCATTGCTCCTCGCTCTCTCTATTGACAAATGTAAATGGTTTGTTAGCATACCCAGAAGGGCCCTAGCCTTCAGTTTTTAACTTCTCATTATAGGCAATCAGGGAGCAGAGCTTTAATAAAAAGACTAATCATGCTCCAGGCCTCCAGCCTGACTCATAACACCAGTTCTCAAACATGGCCCATCATTAGCTTAACACTTCAACAGATCAAATTTTGATCTGCTGTGTGTGGTTTGGCTGTTTTTGGGTGAAATTCAAGTCGACAATGTATATTGGTCAGTGGAAAAGTACTTATACTTGTACTTATAATAGGCAGGTCAGAGGAATGTTATCTAATGATCCTTTCTACTAAATTTTTCCTCATTTTTGTGTTGACAATCAATGAATAGCAGTGGAAAATATCAGTCAAAGGTTCAGAAACAAAGTAAATGAATAAATGCATAATCAACCATCAATAAGTTAGTCAAAAATATTCAGTTAAACATTGTAAAAGTAGCAAATTTTCTCTGCTTGAGGTCACTACAGACAGAAGTGGTGACCAGGGCTTCAAATAACTATAATGCAAATTTTTAAAATCTTTTTTATCTTACATTTTATATTTTCATATATTAAATTTATTATGCAAATGACCAGGAAACCTACATGTGCCTCTGAGGTTTAGATTTAATATTGATGATGAAAACTTGTTTTTTTGTGTGCCTCTGCCATAAATGTCTCTTAAAAATGTTGGGATGCCCTGCAACTGCATGAAGAAAAAAAAAAAAAACGTAATTCCATATAAGTGGCTCTTGTCCAAAGCTTGAGATCTCTCCAATTAGCCACTACATAAGAGAAAAAGTCTGGTCCAGAAGGAATTCTTCATGGTTCTTTGGGGTTTCAAAGGAATTGTCACTCAAGTATGCAGCCAGTGTTTCTCTTCAAAGAATCCATGTGTTTTAGTGCCTGCAGCCTGCACTTCTGGACCAAGACACAAAGAAAAGAAAGGGCTTTAACCAGTTGAGGCTCATCTGCAGACTTAAATCTCCTTCTTGGTCCAGGAGTGATTTGCGCTCCGGACAGTAGCTACAGGAGATATAGATTATTTTTCGCAAGCACATATTCTTCTAGCTAGTAATTATTTTAGGAGCCACTTATCCTGACTACAGTTGCAGGTGGTGCGGGAACCTAATCCCAGCTCTCACCAGGTGAGCAGAAATACCCTGGACAGATAACCGGTCCATCACAGGACACCCAGACACACTCACACAGTCACACACAAGGGTCAATTTAGCATCTCCTTTTCTCTTTACAAGCATGGACTGTGAGGGGAAACCAGACACATGGAAACCCACAAACTCCACATAAAATGTCACCGTCTGGGAAACTTGCAGTTCTTTTCCTTTTTATTTTTTGTTCCATTCCGAAAAAGCCCCAGCTGCCCTTTCTATCGAGGGAACATTTCCAGTTGAAGGAGTCTCTCATCTTTCTTTTTGTGAAAAAAACTTTTCAGGTAAAGCTTGATAAGCCCACTCTGTACCTCTTCACATCGTGGCATTTTCCTTTTCCCCTTTTTCTCTTTGGCAGATTTAAGCTACACACTTTTCAGAAGCCCTGCGACTTCTTTTTGAACCTCTTTTTTATTTTTTCGTTACAAATTTTGGTTTATTTTCATGTTTTTCCTTATAAGGCTCGGATTCTCCCCACAGTTTTCATGTTTTTCACCCCATTCCAGTTTCCTCTCCTGTCCTTTCTTCTCCGCTTCGCGTTCTGTCTGTGGAAAATGTGGGTCACCCAGTATTTCAGTAACTTAAAAGACATAAAATAGATGGTGGTTGGAAACTATTTTTGAGGAAATCAAATTTTCCAGCCGTTTGATGAGTTGTAATTACATGACAAATATTATTTTCTTCAATTTTTGTGAAATGAAATGTCTTTCTGTGTTAAATTCAATGACAGATTGCCCTGAGTTGTTTCACTTCCTCCAACACAAAATGATAAATTTCATTTTCAAGATTCATCCATGAGAACATGTCAATCAACCCCATAATCATCACTGTAGACGGTGATCATTTTTATTACTAATTCACACTGGCTTTTACGACAGGGTTGGTTTTGGGTGTTTTTATTCCAAGTGTATTTTAAGTGATTAAGATTTTTTCACATTAATGCTTAACAAGACATTTCCCACAGCCAGAAAGAGGACTTGGTTCCTCTAATTGAAGATAATTATGAAAAGGAATATTGCTTCTGTAATGCTAATGGGTCATTTTTAAATAGATATTTTACTAAATGAAATGGAAAACTGTAGAAACGGGCAACTATTGGTTCTGTGATTTTAGATAAAACCATTTTAGTCCTCACAAGACCTATGTTTCCAAACCAATATGTGCACAAAGATACTGAAAGTGAAAGTGACAACCCTTGTCATTGTGAAACGCAGCACAGCACAACCCAACGAAATTCAACCTCTGCGTTTCACCCATACACACACGTACAGCAGGGGGCAGCTATTGAAAGCACCCGGGGAGCAGTGACAGGGACGGTACCCTGCTCAAGGGTACCTCAGGGCAACCTACTGGTGAGGGAATCGAACCCACAATCTTCCAATCCGGGGCAACTCCCTGACCACTAGGCCACCGCTGCCCTTACTCATCGTATTTGCAGAAAGAAATTCTGTTATTTGCCCATAGATCGGCTGATAGATGTCTTAATGTCCATCCACATATGTTATCTCTCCTTTCTGTGACATTCTATCAACACTTTAGTCCATCAGTAGTTTTGACCTCTGCATCCTTCTGCATCCACCCTTATCGTTTCCTTCCATCCACCTGTGTTGTTTTTATCATATATCTGGTAATAACCTACAGGTTGAAAATCATTTAAAAATCATTATGTCTTATAAAAGCTGATCTAAGCTTCAGTATTTATCCTTTTTCCACAGCTGCTTTGTAAACATAATCTAATCTCAACATCTGGATGTCAAAGTCACATTACTTCTTATCACCCTCAGCCAGTGCTATATGATGTTTCAATCATTGCCTTAATCTAAATCAGCCTACACTTTTCTACACTTGTCTTCTCCGTCGCCTTCACCTATTGATAAAAAACAACCATCTTCTAGATACAAGTGAGCATCGAGCAGATGAGGAGTTTCTCATTTTTCTGTTATTGATGCTAGGCAGAGGTGGCCTAGTGGTTAGGGTTCGGAAGATTGTGGATGCCAATCCTTTACCAGTAGGTTACCCTGAGGTAACCTTGAGCAAGGTACCATCCCCGTCACTGCTCCCCGGGCGCTTTCAGGGGTATCATTTTCGTTGTGTTTCACTGTGTGCTGTGCTGTGTTTCACAATGAGGAGGATAGTCACTTTCACTTTCTTAAAATATACAGACTATGTTTTCTTATCATGAAATCGTGTACATCGTGCATAATGTCGTGTAATCTGGAATAATGTCTTAAGATTTAACATTGTACTAGGAATGTGGGCAGCGGTGGCCTAGTGATTAGGGATTGGGCCCCATAAAAGATTGTGGGTATGAGAACCAGTAGGTTTCCCTGAGGTATCGTTGAACAACGTCCCCATCACTGCTCCCTGGGTGCAGGAATTGCTCATGGTGTTCATTACCTGTTTGGATGAACAAAACGCAGAGGGCAAATTCCCTGCTCACTGTTCACAGTGCGTGCCAGCCCAAAGACTTGCAAAATTGATGGTTTGGATAGTTACATTTCCACAGGAATTTTTATGGAAATGCAACAACAAACTGTTTTTACGAAGAATAACAAAACTCTCACTCACTCATTTTCTAAACTGCTTATCCTGAGTAGGGTCCCAGGAAGGGCTGGCACATTAGTTACAGCACAAATGTGTTAATTGTCACTACACACTAATTATTTTTTAGATATTAATAAAAAAAATCTAAGTCTGGACTTTGTCTCACTCACTATTCAACAACTATTAAGTCTTGATTTGTCCAGGTCTGGGTTTCACTTGGTTTCACTTCACACGGTCTTGATTTCTGCAACAGTCATGATTTTTATTTGTAGCATGTGTCCCACCAAATTTTTAACTCTCTTTAATATCCTTGGACTCAACCATCTTTTCTGCTCTTAGCTATGAGCTTTCTTCCTCCTCTTGCAAAACCTATACATGTTCATTTCAGACAGAAGAAGTTGTAGGATTTTCTTTATATTTACTGTGTGAAGGTTCACAAGGTTCTCTAAAGAACAGAGAAATGTCAGCCGGTGTTCAAAAAAATGATCCAGAGATAACTTATTATTTATTTTGCAATGAGACATCATCACATCTTCTTTCTTTCTTTTCCTCCCATTTTATTCAGTTTAAAATGCTTGTCTGTGAATTATTATTTGATATTTTATTTTACCTGCAAGTACTGTATTTCTTTCAGGAATCATCCATCTTGTTTTTGCTTTATTTTTTCTCTTTATCTTATTTCTGAGGTACTCACAGTCTTGACTCACTGCAATTCCATATCCTTTCTTTTTGTATCAGAGCTGGGAGCAAGGAAGACACCTGAACTGTTGAACTTATCTTGAGATTTAATATTGAGGGCATACGTTACTTTAATACAACTGACCTTCTGCAACTTATTTTAAGGTATAACTCTGCATTATTCTGCCATGTACAGGGACCATAGAAGTTGTTCTCCCAATAGACTACATTCCTATTTTACACTCGATTTATTCATCCTCTCAACTTGTCAGGTGAAATTCCAAGAGAGGTTTCAATGAGGTTTTTAAAAGTACATCTCTTGGGAAAAAAGAAAAAAAAAATCAGCTGCACTCTAGACTCTGGGCTTCATTTCAAGTTAATTTCAAATTTCTTCTGCTCTTGTGAGTCAAAAAGGTAGAAACGGGATTAAAGCGAGTACTTTTATACCAGCTCAATTTGTCCCTTGCTAGTTTCACACCCAGGAATTACAGCAGGACTTGAAAACGTGTGCAGAGTAACTAAAGTTCAATTCCACTTCAAACTGAACAGCCATTAACAGCACCTACTTAATATAGTGTAGGGCGGCCTCATGACATCAAACACAGCTTTGAGCCATTGAGATATGGACTCCAAAAGACCTCGGAAGTTGTGCTGGGGTGTCAGGAACCAACTTTTTAGCACCTGATCCTGCAAGTTGAGAGGTGTGGCCTCCACGAATCGGGATATTTTATCCAGGCACATCATCACTGGGTTTAAAATCTGTGGAATGTGAGACGCTCTGGCCCTCACAGCAATCCTGAGTAATGTTTCCAGTTTGGCAGGACACATTATCCTGATGAAAGATGCCACTGCTCTCAGGTAAAACCGTCAACAAGGGAGGTTTACTTGGTCTGCAACAGTGTAAAAGTAAATGATGCGTTTCAAAGTAACATCCACAGCCTCATACATAGCAAGCTGTGATGCGCTTTGTGTTCTGACACCTTCCTGTCATAGCCAGCATTAAATCTGTGTTCTGCTGCAGGATCTGACCAGGTGGGATAGCCTCAGCTCTCCTCATGCACCAGTGAGCCGTAACGTTCCTTCATTGTTTAGCAGATGCTCTTATTCAACTCAACGCTCAATTACAACTGGAGCAACAGGAACCCAATGGTGGTGCTGGAGGTGGGATTTGAACCTGTGACCTCTTGATCAATAGGCGAGTATCCTACTACTAGACCAAAACCACCCAACGTTGGTTGGTCATGTGGTCCCACAAGATGCTTTGTCTCTCTATAATGATCTGGCATTGGTATTGTCAAAGTGGCTCTCACCAGATGTGCAAAGAATAGAATAAAAGAAACATTTTTTACTACAGAGTGCAGCATTGCTGGGGCTGTATGTTAAAGTATGTACAGTGATATTTAGACTATGAAACATTATGTACAGATTAAACAGATATAATAATGCAATATGAAATATGAATATGAAACATTAACTATAGAAAGGAAATGGGCAGAATTAAGAGGAAATGTGTATCTATAGGTGATGTAGGGTAAATGTACAATATTTGTAGGTTATATGTACAGTAGGCACAAATACATCGTTGGTTTTTATAAATATGAGGCTGAAGAGGGATTAAGTAGATGGTTTCTTGCATATAAAGAAATCGTAAAAATAAAAACGGAAAATTTAGACTGCAGAATCTTGAGTTAAAGATGCTGAGATTTTCATTGGATGTGACGAGGAAGGACAGGATTAGAAACGAGTCTGTTAGAGGGACAGCTCAGGTGGGACGTTTTGGAGACAAAGTTAGAGAAGTGAGGTTCCGTTGGTTTGGACACGTCCAGAGGAGAGACGAGGATTATATTGGGAAGAAGAGGATGTTGAAGATGGAGCTGGCAGGAAAGAGGAGAAGAGGAAGGACAAAGAGGAAGTTTATGGACGTAGTGAGAGAGGACATGCAGGGGGTCAGTGTGAAAGAGGAAGACACAGGAAGACATGGAAAAGAACAGAAGTAATGGGACCTGATGATCTGCTGTGGCGACTCCTAAACTGGAGCTGCCTTAAGAAGAAAAAAATTATGACTTGACTTCACTTTTACAACTAAATAACATTTGAACTTTTTTGGCCTGTTTGCCATAGCAGTAATAGAATGACCCCTGGACTATATTAAAGATCTGTACTTTGGTCATTTATTAGATATTTACTCTTGTGTTTATTTGTGATTAAAAGTGAGAAATAAGTTAAGTAAGAAAGCTTGTTAAATGCGGAAAAACAACAGGATAACAAAATTTAAATTACAAAACAAATGATAATAAAATTCAAATAACAAAAGTAACTGGGCACACTTTGAAATGTTTTGCAGGGGTTTTATGTAGGCGTTGTATGTTTGTAAGCAATAGACAGGCTAATTGTTTGAGCGATTAATTAATGGCCTAAAAGCAGAATGAGTTGCTCTCACACTGGCCTACTTACATGCTTGTTTACCACTTTAGTTGAAGCTGAATGTAGATGCGTCAGTAAAAAAATCGAACAGCTTTATGAGGGCTCTGTAGGGGTAATTGGTGACACTCTGCTTAGTGCTGACAGTTTCACTAACATCGTCATGTAAGCATGAAACAAACACTTAGAGAGAATATGTTGAAAAGCAGACTTTCTGCCTTAGAAGTGTGGTTTGAAATCATTTTGAAATGAAGACTTAACCTAACAAACTTAAAAACCTCATTTTTTCCCATTTCAAAATTCCACTCGCATTGTATGTTGCGTGAAAAAAACTAATTTGCACCCACTCCAGATGTAGTCGCTCATTCCAGACATGTTTGAGATCAAAATTGTGCTTCTTAATTTAGAACGGAGGCAGTAAGGCGAACGTTTCTATTAATATCATTCATTCATCACGGAAAGCTTTTCCATAAATACAGCCCCAAAGCTTTTTTCAACGCAAACTACATCTAGCTTAGTGCTGGGCAATAAAGCGATGCTTGTTGTCATGGTGAATTACATCACACATTTCTTTTTCCAAGCATGTCGTAAAATCCTCGATCAGTGAGGAACACTGACCAGCTGCATGCTTTGTTACTAACAGAAAGTGAAAGTGATTATGTTTTGTCATTGTGAAACACAGTGATGACAACAAAATTCTAACTCTGCATTTCACCCACACACACCGTGCAGTAGGGGGCAGCTATTTAAAGTGCCCAGGGAGCAGTGATGGGGACGGTACCTTGCTCAAGGATATCTCCAGCCAAGCTACTGTTCTGGAATTCAAACCCATGACCTGCCGATCGTGGGGCCTAGTCCCAAACTACTAGGTCACCGCTGCCCCAAATAGAGGTGAAGTGGTTGTGTGTGCTACACTTGGTTACTACTTCCCCTTTTAAATGTGTCTAATTACAGCCTCAGGAGCAGGAACACTGATCGAGAATCTACTTTTAATGACGACTGTCATAAAGGCCAAGGTAACAGATTCAGGGTCAGTCCTCCTTAAACCTCCCAGCTGAACAGGAGTCCTGGTGTTGTTATCCTTTAGCACTGAAGTTTTATTTATTTTAATTGCTGACTGATTCACCTTAATTAAGAACTGGACTAGGCTTAAAGGGTTTGAGAGCTTTTTCTTTTATATAACTAGGGTGACTATAATGATATAATAATAATATACAAATAGGGTGCCTATAATGATAATATGATTATAATAATAGAAATAGAGGGCCTATGATGATAATATGATTATAATAATATAAATAGAGGTCCTATGATGATAATATGATTATAATAATAGAAATAGAGGGCCTATAATGATAATATGATTATAATAATATACATAGAGGACCTATAATGATAATACTATAAATTAGGTGATTATTAATGTCTAGGTTTTGTTATATATAAACCCTGTAGTTCTAAACTAAAGAAGCAAAAACTGGACACTGAACATGCCTTACCTGATTAACTACTTTGGGCAGTAGAAAAGTAGAAATTGTGTGTGTTTTTTTTGCAAACTATTCCTTTAAACAGACCAGCAGGACTGATTTCTATAAGACATAACAGTGACTATAGAGTGATGTCATGAATTTGGGTGGTACCTCAGTCCCCCGCAGTTTTAGTTCATCTGCTGACAGCTGGCAGGGGTAGATCCTGTCAGGGGACCGATTATGTGTGTGTGTGTGTGTGTGTGTGTAACCACAGGGAGCCTGAGTTAACCCCAAGCTTTGTGTGGATCCACCTGCACACAACTCCCTCTCCATCCTGCAGGCTCAGTGAATTTGTGTGTGTGTATGAGTGTGTGTGTGTGGGTAGATGTGACAGCATGCGCCGTGCTTTTATATGATCATATGGATCAGCTTATTGAGGTTTGACCATCTGTCTCTCAACAGACCTGTAATTTTGCAGCTCCGTAGAAACACATTATTTTTGGTTTCATCTTCCAGATTCCTGGCTCTGATTTTCCTGAAACAAACCCTTAAGAATACTAGGATTCTGCAGATCATCACTGTCCTCTCAAAACCTCATAACACTTTTTTTTTTACAACATTTTAACAAGCCAGCTGCTCTTTACATTACAAGGAGGTTTCTTCTCAACAGGAGCAACAGAAATGGTCCTGCATGATCAACAGATTTGAAAAAATACATAAAGACATGAAGAGACGTTGTACTGGTTTAGACATTTCTAAACAGTCAAAGCTGTTGGTTGTCACGGTGACCACCGAACCCCAGCCATGGCCACGGTCCCAGTCACCAGAATTCTGAGCCGGAATTTCTATCCAACCAATCATTAACCACACCCAATCCCCCTCACCTTGATCCCACCATGATCACGGATAGGAACCAGTAATCACAAACGGACACATTTTTTTCTTTTACACATTTTCACCGTGTGTTTTGCGGGGAATTAACGTCTGTTAACTGTGTTTTCCATTTCAGCAGGAAAAAAAAATAATTTGACCTTTTTGAATGAGCACAAAGCGTTCAGACCAAGGATGGGATCCTAAAAGCTGCATGGCCTTGATGAAGAGCCCTTCAGCTTCTCTGACTTCACTCGTTGGACTGTTTATGTGAACAGAAGCAAGCAGGAGCCTTGGTGGTTTTTTTTTGCAGCATAAAGCAGCATATAAAAAAAAAAAAAAAAAAAAAAAACATGTTTAATGGCAGGGGTGTAGAAAAGTGTTTGTGTTTGGGGGGATTTTGTGTCATATTTCCCACAATTTAATTAACTTTTTTTTGTTTTGTTTTGCATGTTCCCAAAAACAATACAACTGGATGCCTGACACATCAAACAGCTGATGTCCTTTGATCTTTTTCCTTCCACTGTTTTTTTCTGGACTATTCTAAAAAGTTTCTAATTGCAATAGACTGATTTCAAGTGTAATTTAACAACAACAACAACAACAACAACAACAACAACAACAATAATAATAATAAATCTAGAAAACAATTTCAGGCCACTTTGCAATCTAACAACTTTGTCCATCTCAATTTTATTTCAGTTTTGGTGACCAAAGTAATGGAGGTGTGGGTTCAAATCCCATTTATGACAAGACTAATAATGTTTCAGTCTGGTTCCAAACAGTGTCTACTATACACATGGATTTAAAATGATATTTGGTATTACTGTATAAAAGCAAAGCCCGCAGATCAATTCTATGTTACAATTACATTTGCAGCATTTAGCAAACACTCTTATCCAGAGCGACTTCCAATTCCTGGTTACAGGGACAGTCCCCCCTGGAGCAACTCAGGGTTAAGGGGTCTTGCTCAGGAACCCAGTGGTGGTAGTGCTGGAGGTGGGATTCGAACCTGTGATTTCTTGATCCATAAGTATTCCACCACTAGACCACCACCACCCCTATTAAAGTACAATTGAAGTTCATGACATCAACTTTATTTCTTTCAAAGGGTCCACGTCATTGAAAACCAAATTCCATTTCACTCCTTGAGTTTGATGTGGCATTTAAACACTCTTAAATGTTTAAAACATACTGTTCTCTCCTCTGGCCACGGGTCCATTTTGAATATTTTTGCATATATAATAAGGATGAGAATCGTTAGGTTTATGGTTCAGTGACAGTATGACTGCTCAGGACAAAGCAGAAGGACCATCTGTTCGTGCAAGTTGTGTCCAGCAGTGAGAGAGAGAGAGAGAGAGAGAGAGAGAGAGAGAGAGAGAGAGAGAGAAATAGAGAGAGATTGAGAGAGA